>JAPXFY010004268.1:0-18636 GCA_030674185.1 Monoplex corrugatus | reverse complement strand
TTCCAACCCCCTCAGTCCTGTCAAAATCATTGTGGTGGAGTTTTAAACCCCAAACGGCTCCTACACACAGTTGATTGTGCTACAGGCCCATTGGGATGACTGGGATCTCATGGTCGTATCTCATCCACTTCAAACAATTTTATTGAGGGTGTTTTCTGAATAGCTCTGCTGTCCAACACCACAGGTGTCTGCAACTCTTGTGCCTGGTAGATGCCAGGATAAATCATAAAAAGTAAGTGTGGGGTAAAGCCCTGTCACAGTCTCAATCCTAGATAGAACTACATAGCATCACCATTATCATCATCATCATTTTTATGAATGTCTATTGTCACTGATTTAAAGTTTAATATTGCTCTATTACCATAAAGTGCAGCAAAGCATGCTTCTGACATGGGCTTTTTGCACTAAATAAACAAAAGTATTAATAGTAGACCTTCAAGATCCCACTATTGGAGTGCAGATGAAACGTCAAGCACTGTGATTCTGGGTATGCATCGTAACAGACACAGACAATATACTGTCAGACCTGACACACATTACCAGTACAATGTACTGTCAGACCTAACACACATTACCAGTATAATATACTGTCAGACCTAACACACATTACCAGTACAATATACTGTCAGACCTGACACACATTACCAGTACAATATACTGTCAGACCTCACACACATTACCAGTACAATATACTGTCAGACCTGACACATATTACCAGTACAATATACTATCAGACCTGTCACACATTACCAGTACAATATACTGTCAGACCTGACAAACATTACCAGTACAATATACTGTCAGACCTGTCACACATTACCAATACAATATACTGTCAGACCTGACAAACATTACCAGTACAATATACTGTCAGACCTGTCGCACATTACCAGTACAATGTACTGTCAGACCTAACACACATTACCAGTATAATATACTGTCAGACCTGACACACATTACCAGTACATTGTACTGTCAGTCCTGACACACATTACCAGTACAATATACTGTCAGCCCTGACATACATTACCAGTACAATATACTGTCAGACCTGTCACACATTACCAGTACAATATACTGTCAGACCTGACACACATTACCAGTACAATTATTTTCAAGAGATGCCTACCAGTACAGTGTATGTCGTCTTTATTCTTTTAGCGCTAACACCATTCTGCTAGATCACCTTCATTATGTACACCAATATTCAAATAATAACATACTACACAACAGACAAAGCCACAATTAACACGCCATAACCAAGTTTATTAAAACAAAACAAAAGAAAATCAACCAAAAATAAAAACGTGCGTAAATTGCAATAATTCACACAAAATGTCAATTTCAGTAAAATCCTCCATCATTATGTCAGACCATAAAAAATTCAAACACAAATCAGTCGATATTTTCTAACCAGAAAAAAACACCTGTACACATGAAGACTGAATTTTAACAAAGTGAAATATAAACTGTCACTGGTTATCAAACAATGTTCAGCATAACAATGAACTGGAAGGTTGTGGGTTCCAACCCCATCAGTCCTGTCAAAATCATTGTGGTGGGAGTTTTAAACCCCAAACGGCTCCTACACACAGTTGATTGTGCTACAGGCCCATTGGGAAGACTGGGATCTCATGGTCAAATCTCATTCACTTCAAACAATTTTATTGAGGGTGTTTTCTGAATAGCTCTGCTGTCCAACACCACAGGTGTCTGCAACTCTTGTGCCTGGTAGATGCCAGGATAAATCATAAAAAGTAAGTGTGGGATAAAGCCCTGTCACAGTCTCAATCCTAGATAGAACTACATAGCATCACCATTATCATCATCATCATTTTTATGAATGTCTATTGTCACTGATTTAAGGTTTAATATTGCTCTATTACCATAAAGTGCAGCAAAGCATGCTTCTGACATGGGTTTTTGGCACTAAATAAACAAAAGTATTAATAGTAGACCTTCAAGATCCCACTATTGGAGTGCAGATGAAACGTCAAGCACTGTGATTCTGGGTATGCATCGTAACAGACACAGACAATATACTGTCAGACCTGACACACATTACCAGAACAATGTACTGTCAGACCTAACACACATTACCAGTATAATATACTGTCAGACCTGACACACATTACCAGTACAATATACTGTCAGACCTGACACACATTACCAGTACAATATACTGTCAGACCTGACACACATTACCAGTATAATGTACTGTCAGACCTGACACACATTACCAGTACATTGTACTGTCAGTCCTGACACACATTACCAGTACAATATACTGTCAGCCCTGACATACATTACCAGTACAATATACTGTCAGACCTGTCACACATTACCAGTACAATATACTGTCAGACCTGACACACATTACCAGTATAATGTACTGTCAGACCTGACACACATTACCAGTACAATATACTGTCAGACCTGACACACATTACCAGTATAATATACTGTCAGACCTGACACACATTACCAGTACAATATACTGTCAGACCTCACACACATTACCAGTATAATGTACTGTCAGACCTGTCACACATTACCAGTATAATATACTGTCAGACCTGACACATATTACCAGTACAATATACTGTCAGACCTGTCACACATTACCAGTACAATATACTGTCAGACCTGACACACAATACCAGTACAATGTACTGTCAGACCTGACACACATTACCAGCACAATGTACTGTCAGACCTGACACACATTACCAGTACAATATACTGTCAGACCTGTCACACATTACCAGTACAATATACTGTCAGACCTGACACACATTACCAGTATAATATACTGTCAGACCTGACACACATTGCCAGTACAATGTACTGTCAGACCTGTCACACATTACCAGTATAATATACTGTCAGACCTGACACATATTACCAGTACAATATACTGTCAGACCTGACACACATTACCAGTACAATGTACTGTCAGACCTGACACACATTACCAGTACAATGTACTGTCAGACCTGACACACATTACCAGTAGGTAGAAAGAAACTCTAGGGAGAGCTAGACAACAGAAGGTCTTCAGAGAAGTAACCCCCTTTAGACAAGTGTTTCGGCCCTGAATTCCTTACACTCTCGGGGGGCCGGGCCACATCCAGGTCATGACTCCTGGATGCCCTTCTGCTGTTGTCTATTTTTTTTTTTTTTTTCCCACGCCGGGGATCGAACCTGGGCGATTCTGCGCTTCAGAACTGCGGTACGCGGTTTTACCAATGTGCTAACGGGGCACACATCATCTGTAGGGAATTTAATCCTTATGAAGTTCACTTTTTTGGTTCCTCCTTGCCCAGATCCAGCTTGAGCTCCTTTCTGCTGCCTCTGCCATCGCTTTAAGGGCTCTAGTCCTCTTCTTCCCAGAAATGGCGAGTTGTTTCATGAGATCATAAGCGGAGGTGCCCACAAACCCTCTTGCCCCGACCTCTATGGCGAAGATTTTGACCCGCAGACCTGCTTTCTTCAGGGTGCTGGCAAGACCGGCGTATTTTTCGGTCTTGTAGATATGTGCTTCTTCCATTCTGCTTTCGTATGGCACAGTGAGTTCTATCAGAATCACTTGTTTCGAGGAGTCAGAGTGGAGAGCGATGTCTGGTCTCATGCCTGTCTTGCTGATGACATCTGGGTAATTTCTCCACTCTGGGAGGTCTGCTGTACACTCCCAGTCGACTGCTCCATCCAGAAGACCCTTTGGCAATGTGCTGGTTGTCATAGCACTTTCGGGCCAGACCTGTTTCCCTCCTGCTTTGTAGAACGTTGTCATAGCAATTGGTGCGTTTGGGGTCATGGTTTTTTCGCTAACCACATCTGTGATCACTTTCAGAACTTGGTTGTGCCTCCATGTATACCTTCCTTGGGCTAGCGCTACTTTGCAAGAGCTTAGGACATGTTCCACTGTTTGTTTCTTCTGACAGAGCGGACATGCTGGGTCGTCTGCTTTCCCCCATTTCACTAAGTTTGCATTCGAGGGGAGCAGGTCATATACAGATCTGAGGAGGAAGCTTATCCTTAGAGGAGCCATGTGCCACATATCGTTCCAGCTGAGACTTCTTTGGAGTGCACTGTCCCATGTTGTCCATTGCCCCTGTTGACCTTGCTGGACTGCCTTCTGCACTCTTTTGACATCTTCTTCTTCCTTCAACTCCTGTATGATCATGTCTCTTTTTTCCTTCCCTTTGGCTTTGGACCACCACTGCATTTTTGTTGCTCCCAGTCCCTGTCTGTTGGTTTGCGTGTGTCCAATTATTTCTTTGATGCTGAGGTTTCTCTTGGCATTGTTTACAGCCTCTTGGACTTTCCACTTTCTGCCAGTTCTCAGCTTTGGATGAACTGCTCTCACGATATTGTCCTCCGATTCCTCCAGCATGCTCAACAGTCTTGCTTTTCCAACTTTGTATTCCTCCACTATGGATTTCAGAGGTAGCTTCAGCATTGCTTGACGACAGTAGAATGCAACATCAGTGAGACCAGGTGGGACACCGAGCCATTTTCTTGTGTATTTGTTGATTTTGGCTTCCATTGCTTCGACTGTGCTGGTGCAAATGTCATAGATTAGCAGTGGCCACAGCAGCTTTGGTATCAGCATGAACTGTAGACACCAGACTTTGTATTTGCCTGGCAGTCCGCAGTTATCTATTTTCTTCAGGCCTTCTTCTGCTGTTTGCTTGGTTTCACATCCCCTTTGTGTGTCTTTCAGGGAGTCATCATACCATCTTCCGAGACTTTTTACTGGCTCTTCTGTGACAGTGGGGATGGCTTGGTTGGCTACCATGAATTTGACTGAATCTGCCACTTTTCCTTTTCGCAGTGAGAGACTTCGGGATTTCTTAGGTTTGAACCTCATTCTTGAAGAGGCCACCAGCTCATCCAGCTGCTTTAAGATTTGGTGTGTCTCTTCCTCATCCGTGGACAAGACTGTTGTGTCATCCATGAAAGCTTTCAGAGGAGGCATCTGGTATCCATCTCCCAGATTCACTGGACCTGAACTCTTCATTGCAGCTTTCAAGATGACTTCCATTGCCAACACGAACAGTATGGGAGAGATTGCACAGCCCATTGCAATGCCCACCTCTAGGTCTATCCAGTCCGTGGTGTATTCTTTGGTAGAGAACCGCATTGAGAACCCTTGGAAATACTTCCTCAGCATTGTTCGGATGTTTTCTGGGATGTGATACATTTCAAGAGCCAGCTGGATCATATCGTGTGGAACTGATCCATATGCATTCGCCAGATCAAGCCAAACTACGTCAATGTCTCTCTTCTCTGTTCTTGCTTTTTGGATGGCATCCCAAATCAACGTGGCATGTTCCAAGCATCCAGGCATTCCTGGTATGCCTCCCTTTTGGACTGACATATCCAGATACTTGTTTTCAGTCAGGTATTTTGTCAATCTTGCTGCCATAACAGAGAAGAAGATTTTCCCCTCGACGTTCAGAAGTGATATTGGCCTGAACTGATTGATGCTGCTGGAGTTCTGCTCCTTCGGAATGTACACTCCTTCAGCTCTCATCCATTGGTCGCTGATCTTCTGGTTCCTCCATGCTGATCGAATCATCTTGTGGAGCCACTCGAGCACTTTTGGGCATTTCTTGTAGAGCAGGTATGGTATTCCGTTTGGTCCAGGTGCTGACTTGGCTCTGGCTTTCTTTACTACGTTCTTCACTTCATCCAGTGTTGGTGGTTTGTTATTGAATTTTCCTTCTGGCGCTGCAGGCCAAACCAGATTTTGGATTTCAAGTGGTGCCTCGCGCTGAGAATCGGAATATGTTTCCCTGAGATGCTGCTCTAGGGTTTCCTTGCCCACTGTGAGAGTCCCTGATTTGGGTTGTTCAAACAGCTTTCTTGCAAAGTCAAAGGGATCTTTGAAGAAACGATCTTGAGTCTTCTTCTTTTTGCTCTTTCTTCGCCTTGCTGATTCCACTTTGCTGAGAGCATTGTGTTTGGCCTTCAGATCTTTCCAGAGTTCCAGGAGCCCTTGCTTCTCGAATTCTGAGGCAGTTTTCATTCGCTTTTTAAGCTTCCTTTTCTCCCTCCGGATGCTCTCCATCTGTTGCTGTCTTCTGGATTTCTGGGGAGGCGTTTTTGTCTTTGGCTGCTTCACTCCATAAGTGTCCCTGCAGATAGAGTATATGATGTCTCCGTATGTGTCAAGTTTGTGTTCCAGCGTACTGTTCCCTATTAGCGCATTCAGCTTAAGGACAAGTTCCTCATCTAATTTCTCCCATTGTTCTTTTGCACCAGCAGGCGGCAAATTGACTTTTTCACGTTTGGCGCTAAGAGCTTGTGCAAAATCCGCACCAGAACCATCAGCGTGGATGTCCTTGGCACTATGGTTTAAATCCTGGCCTTGGTCATCCAACGTCTCACCTGCTATCGCAGTGCGCTGCTGCTGGTTCGTATGAGTCTTCAAACAGCCCATTTTTGTCCTGTGGATCTTCATGCCGCGTTTGGTGGTGAATCTCCTTCCACACGCACACGGAAATTCCAACTGGTCATCAATCATGGTCCGTTGTGCGTTTCCAGTCGTGATGGAGTCAGTGCCGATGGATTCATCATTCTCTCCCCCTTTCGGTGAATCCTGGGAGCATCTTTCATTTGGAAAACTCGTGGCATGTTATCAAAGGCAAGGTGGGAAGCCAACCCACAAAGCCCGCAGATCTAGTCTTTCCCAGTGTCCTTCGGTCTTTCCCGAATGTCCTCCGAACTATTCCCGGAAGTCAATGGACTGACCATGTGCAGGTAGAAAGAAACTCTAGGGAGAGCTAGACAACAGAAGGTCTTCAGAGAAGTAACCCCCTTTAGACAAGTGTTTCGGCCCTGAATTCCTTACACTCTCGGGGGGCCGGGCCACATCCAGGTCATGACTCCTGGATGCCCTTCTGCTGTTGTCTATTTTTTTTTTTTTGTATAATGTACTGTCAGACCTGACACATATTACCAGTACAATATACTGTCAGACCTGACACACATTACCAGTACAATGTACTGTCAGACCTGACACACATTACCAGTATAATGTACTGTCAGACCTGTCACACATTACCAGTATAATATACTGTCAGACCTGTCACACATTACCAGTATAATATACTGTCAGACCTGACACACATTACCAGTACAATGTACTGTCAGACCTGACACACATTACCAGTACAATGTACTGTCAGACCTGACACACATTACAAGTATAATATACTGTCAGACCTGACACACATTACCAGTACAATGTACTGTCAGACCTGACACACATTACCAGTACAATATTCTGTCAGACCTGACACACATTACCAGTACAATATACTGTCAGACCTGACACACATTACCAGTACAATAAATTTCAAGAGATGCCTACCAGTACAGTGTATGTTGTCTTTATTCCTTTTGTGATAACACCATTCTGCTAGATCACCTTCATTATGTACACCAATATTCAAATAATAACATACTACACAACAGACAAACCCACAATTAACACGCCAGAACCAAGTTTATTAACACAAAACAAAAGAAAATCAACCAAAAATAAAAACTTGCGTAAGTTGCAATAATTCACACAAAATGTCAATTTCAGTACAATCCTCCATCATTATGTCAGACCATAAAAAATTCAAACACAAATCAGTCGATATTTTCTAACCAGAAAAAAACATCTGTACACATGAAGAATACATTTTAACAAAGTGAAAAATAACCTGTCACTGGTTATCAAACAATGTTCAGCATAACAATGAACTGGAAGGTTGTGGGTTCCAACCCCCTCAGTCCTGTCAAAATCATTGTGGTGGGAGTTTTAAACGATGATGACGACGACGACGACGATGATGATGACGACGACGACGACGACGACGATGATGATGACAATGATGACGACGATGATGATGATGACGACGACGACTATGATTATGATGACGACGACGACGACGACAACGATGACGAAGACGATGATGATAATGATGATGATGACGACGACAACGATGATGATGATGACGACGACGACGATTATGATGATAATGATGATGACGACGACGACGCTGACGAAGATGACGACTATGATGATGCTGATGATGACGATGATGATGATGATATTCATGACGACGATGACGATAATGATGATGATGATGACGACGACGACGATAATGATGATGGACTCTGTGGACTTGCCAGGTGTAAGGGTGACGTTGGCGTGAGGTTGTCACGCGGAACACCTGCACAGAGTTGCTGTTTTTCACTTTGATGTTTACCGCCATGAAGTCAGGTACCACCTACTTACCTATCTACCTATCTATCTACCTACCTCCACCCGCACTGTGTTTCTGTTTTTCACTTTGATGTTTACCGCCATGAAGTCAGGTACCACCTACTTACCTATCTACCTATCTATCTACCTACCTCCACCCGCACTGTGTTTCTGTTTTTCACTTTGATGTTTACCGCCAAGAAGTCGTGTACTACCTACTTACCTATCTACCTACCTACCTACACCCGCAAAGTGTTCCTGTTTTTCACTTTGACGTTTACCATCAAGAAGGCATGTAGTATCGTCAAGAAGTCATTACTATCTACATACCTATCTACCTACCTATACCTGCGTAGTGTTGCTGTTTTTCATTTTGGTTTAAGAAGGGACAGAGAAATAGATTTAAACAAAGAGAGTGAGAAGGAGACAGAGACAGTGAGACAGAGACAGAGAACCAGAAAGACTGAGACAGATACAGAGAAAGAGACAGAGAGAGACACAGAGACAGAGAGAGACAGAGAGACGGAAAGGGACAGAGATAAAGAAAGACAGAGACAGACAAAGAGAGAAAGAGACAGAATTAGAATCAGAAACAGAAATTTATTCAGTAAGGCCAAAGCCCCATTTGAAGGGGTGTATAAACATTATACAAACACAGAATATAATATATAGTCATTCTTGGATAATAATGCATATTTAAATATTTTGAAATAATTACAATATAGGACCCGCAGTCAAACTTCAATAATACAATAGGAACATATAAATAGGTTTAACAGACATACATTCATGAATTTTAACTTAATGATAAGGCAAACTCTCTTTTCTTAAAAGCTTTACAGAAGTATGGTGCCAAATTTCTAATTGTACGCTCATTTTTCAGAGAGAGAGAGAGAGACAGAAAGACAAACAGACAGACAGACAGAGAAGGAGAGATAGACAGACAGACAGAGACAGAGAGAAGACAGAGACAGAGAGAGAAAGATGGAGAGAGAGAGGTGATATGCTGGTGGAAGCAATTAACAAGGTTTACAACTTTCAGCTCCACAGGAGTGGTACAATAAGCATAATTTTTTGTCTTTGTTGTTGTTGTTGTTGTTGTGTGTGTGTGTTTCCGTACGTGCGCGCGCGCGTGTGTGGTGGTCTTTGATTTAATGTCTATTCACTAAAGTGATTTTAGACAAAAAAAAAAAAAAAAAAAAAAAAAAAAAAAAAAAAAAAAAAAAAAAAAAAAAAAAAAAGGTGGGGGGGGGGGGGGGGGGGGAGTGATAGAGGAGGAGTGAAGAAGATATTTGAAAATTGTCAATTTTGAATTTGAGAAAAGATGATCCAGAAAACAACTGTTTTGAAGAGGGGAAGGTAAAACTAACAAATAATGTTACCATAATTATCGATTTAAACAAACAAACTGACAAACAAAATTAGTAAATATCCGGAAGAAATGAATAAAAAGTAAAACTAATAATTGACTAACCACAACAATGAACAAGTCAAATAACATTTTAAAGGTAATTCGCTATAGGACTTTTTGACAGGCTAACAAAAAATTCATACAGTAATGATGATGAGGCAAATATGTCAGAAACTGTACTCACAGATAGTGTTGGAATATGTCGTTTTACCCTAACGCAAGAAAGAATATGACTATGTGTTATCTTCTTTCCACACAGACACACTATGTTATTGGTATATTTTGTTTTGAATGCATCAAGTTTCCATCTGTACATAAGGGACTGTATAGTTCTGCTGGCATGAAGCTGCTTAAGTATTTTGCTAACCTCAAAGTTCATGTGACATTTATCATACTTTTTCTGTTTTAATTGGAACTGCTTCCAGACGTAGTTGTCCACTAAAGTGTAATTCTCGTGCAACGAGAGAGAAAGCTGGATATTGTTTGAATCTGGTGAGTTATTAGCTCCCCGTTTGGCAGCCCTGTCAACTTTATTATTATAACTAAAAGAACTATGAGAAGGTATCCAGCAGAAAGTAATATCAGTGCCTCTTAAAGATAAATTATGAATCAAGTGACTTATTTCCAGAATCATTTCTGATCTTGTTTGTAATTTTGATAATTCAAGAGCCTGAAGTACTGATTTTGAATCAACGCAAAGAAGTATCTGAAAAATTGTCCTAGGAAGACTTATCAGAAAGTTTAAAGCCATTAATATTGCAAAGAGTTCAGCTGTAAAGATAGATTTATCAAGTCCTATGTAGAAAGATTTTTCAATTTTGAGAGCAGGTATTAAAAACGCTGAGCCTGCTTTTCTTTCAATTACTGACCCATCAGTGTAAATTTTCAAATGATCAGAATATACGTCGTTTATATGACATTTAACCTGACTTGCCAGTAAGTTTATATTGTCTCCTTTTTTTAAATTAGTGTGGTGTACGTCAAATCGTGCTCTTTGGAGTTCCCAACTGGGTACTGGCGAAAAGGAAGGTCGTATAGATACAGGATCTACGTCTAGATCAATTCCTGAGCCTTTCATGACGTCAGATGTGTATGTTGCAAGTGTGACCTGTGAAGATATTGATTTAGCTCGTTTTGGAAAGTCGGTATCTGATCTCAGTTTAATTTCTGTTTCTGAGATGTTTTCTACGGTAGTGTTTCTTAACAAAAATTTAGTAGAAGCGACTTTCCTTTGCTCATCAAGTGGCAACAGTTTGATTTCATTATATGTCCGAAGACAGGAAGCATGCATTGGAAGACCCAGTGCAAGTTTGAAACCTTTACAATCTATGCTCTGCAGTTTTTTTAGTAAGTGTTTCGGTGCACTGAAGAAGATTTCTTGAGCATAGGTTAATTTAGATCTAACAAGCGATTTACAAAGATGAACAAGTGTTGATGAATCTTGACCCCATGTCTGTTTGCGAACTATTTTTATGAAATTTAAACTTTTTTGAGCTTTGGTTAATAAGTATTCAATATGCTGATTCCAAGATAATTTTGCTGTAAGGAAAACTCCTAAGAATTTAATCGACTCGTTAAACTGAAGAAGAGTATCTCCCAGTTTGAAAGTGGGAATATTTACTGGGTTAGCTCCATTATTAAATAAAACTATTTTTGTTTTTTCCAGGGATAGATGTAACCCATTTTCTACCATGTATCGCGCTATTTTATCAAGTTCTAATTGGTAGCATTTGCGTGTATAATTGATACAGCGCAAAGGAGTTTTCTTTTTCATATTTACCTGCATCCACATGCATAAATCGTCAGCATATTGAGCTAAAACTACATGCTTAGATACTTTACTGGGTAAGTCATGCATTAATATCATGAAAAGAAGGGGAGCTATAACGGATCCCTGAGGGATACCCATTTGAAGAATTCGCTTCGTGGAATATACATTTTCAATCCTCGTTTGAAATACTCTGTTTTCTAAGAAACACTTAACATAGCCAAAAATGTGACCTGTCAGCCCAATACTTTTAAATTTGAATAACAATCGGGAGTGCCACACTTGATCGTATGCTTTCGTTATATCAAAAAATGTAGCTAAAACACATTGACGTCTTGCAAATTGCTGTTTTATATTAGTAGTTAGCTTTGTTAGGATCTCTACTGGTGACCTGCCTTTTCGAAATCCTGCCTGATTTACTGGTATTATTTTATTCTTTTCACAATAGTGCATCAGTCTCTTTAAGATTATTTTCTCCATTAGTTTACATACATGTGATGTTAATGCAATTGGCGCGCGTGTGTGTGTGGGCGTGCGTGCGTGCGTGAGTGTGTGTGCGTTTGTGTGTGTGTCTATGTCTAGTAAATCTAACTGGTGCATTAAGTAGATAACTAGTTGGAGAACTAACTGGTAAACAAACTAACTGGAGAATTCAATAAATAACAAGCTGGAGAACAAACTAGTAAACTATCTAACTGATGGATTAAGTGAATACGTAGTTGGAGAACTGACTAGTAAACAAAATAACTGGTGAATTAAGTAAATAACTAGTTGGAGAATTAAATAGTAAACAAACTAACTGGTGAATTAAGTAAATAACTAGTTGGAGAATTAACTAGTAAGCTACCTAACTGGTGAATTAAGTAAATAACTAGTTGGAGAACTAACTAGTAAACCAATTAACTGGTGAATTAAGTAAATAACTAGTTGGAGAACCGACTAGTAAACAAACTAACTGATGAATTAAGTAAATAACTACTTGGAGAACTAAATAGTAAACCAACTAACTGGTGAATTAAGTAAATAACTAGTTGGAGAACTAACTAGTAAACCAACTAACTGGTGAATTAAGTAAATAAATAGTTGGAGACCTAACTAACCAAACTAATCTCCAGAAATCTATCGCGCACGCACACACACGCACACACGCGCGCCAACACACACAACACACAACACACACACAACACACACACTACACACACACACAGGCATATCTCCACCACACACACACACACACACACACACACACACACACACACAACACACACACACACACACACACACACACACCACAACATACACACATCAGCAACAGCATATCTCACACACACACACACACACACACACACACGCACACACCATACACACATCAACAACAGCATATCTCCACACACACACACCACACACACACGCACACACAACACACATCAACAACACATCACACACACACACACACACACACACACACACACACACCACACCAACACACACACACACACACACAGAGCAGCAGCAGCATACCAGTATCTACTACACCGGTTGCTGGTGGCTGTGACGATGTCGGTGTGATGTAGTCACGGGGGACACCTGCACAAAAGTTGTGTTGTTCTTTAGTTTGTCCACAAAACGTGTAGCAAACAACTCACTGGCCATTTACCTGACTCACTGTGTCCATGCCTTAACAATCAACTTTCTGACTAATAAACGAACGTTTGAATACAGCATTCAAGTAACTGACTATACAGTCAACAGCCAAAACAACAGCAATAACAACAACAACGACAACAGTAACGACAACAACAACAGCACTAACAACAACAACAACAACGAGAACAACAACAGCAATAACAACAATAATAACAATAACAGATATAACAGCAAGCATCAACAACAACAACACAACAGCAATAACAACAACAACACAACAGCAACAACAATAACAACAACAATGACAACAATAAGAACAGCAATAACAACAAAAACAGCAACAACAACAACGAGAACAATAGCAATAACAAAAACAGCAATAACAACAACCGCAATAACAACAATAAGAGCAACAACAATAATAACAACAATGACAGTAACAACAACAGCAATAATAACAACAACAACAATGACAACAACAGAGCAGTCGCTGTACCTTTGGAGCATGCAGCTTGCAGTGGTGATGTAGGTGTTAGATAGTCAAGTGGGACACCTGCACAAGTTGATGATGCTGTTCTTCAGTTTGTCAAGAGGAAATACACAACATAGAACCCTACTATATGCCTCATGGTTCAGTCCATTTACTTACTGATTACAGAGTGAGTTACTAGTTTGTCCACAAAACGTGTAGCAAACAACTAACTGGCCATTTACCTGACTCGCTGTGTCCATGCCTTAACAATCAACTTTATGACTAATAAACGAACGTTTGAATACAGCATTCAAGCAGCTGACTATACAGTCAACAGCCAAAACAACAGCAATAACAACAATACAACAACAAGAACAACAGCAATAACAACAACAACGATGATGACAACAAGAACAGGAACAACAGCAGCAATAACAACAACAACAGCAATAACAACAACAGCAATAACAACAACAGCAGCAAAATCAACAACTATAACAACAATAACAACAGCAGCAACAACAATAACAAAACAACAATAACAACAACAGCAACAACAATAATTACAACAACAAGGAAAGTAACAACAACAACAGCAATAACAACATAATAACAACAACATTAACAAAAACGAGAACAACAACAGTGACAGCAACAGCAATGGCAGCAAAACAACAAGACAACAACAGCAATAATAATACACAACAACACCAGCAACAACACGCAGCAGCAACAACAACAAAAACAACAACAACAGCAACAATAACAACAACAACAATAATAGCAACAACAATGACAACAACAATAACAAAACAATAACAACAGCAACAACAACAACATACCCAGAGCAGTCGCTGTACCTTTGGAGCATGCAGCTTGCAGTGGTGATGTAGGTGTTAGATAGTCAAGTGGGACACCTGCACAAGTTGATGATGCTGTTCTTCAGTTTGTCAAGAGGAAATACACAACATAGAACCTTACTATATGCCTCATGGTTCAGTCCATTTACTTACTGATTACAGAGTGAGTTACTAGTTTGTCCACAAAACGTGTAGCAAACAACTAACTGGCCATTTACCTGACTCGCTGTGTCCATGCCTTAACAATCAACTTTATGACTAATAAACGAACGTTTGAATACAGCATTCAAGTAACTGACTATACAGTCAACAGCCAAAACAACAGCAATAACAACAATACAACAACAACAACAGTAACGACAACAACAGCAATAACAACAACAACGATGATGACAGCAAGAACAAGAACAGGAACAACAGCAGCAACAACAACAGCAATACAAAACAACAGCAATAACAACGATAACACAGCAATAACACAACAACAGCAAAAATCAACAAATATAACAACAATACAAACAAGCAGCAACAACAATAACAAAACAACAACAGCACAACAATAACAACAACAACAACAACAATAATAACAACAACAAGGAAAGTAACAACAACAACACGAGAACAACAACAGTGACAACAACAACAACAACAGCAATGGCAGCAAAACAACAACAACAACAAGACAACAACAGCAATAATAATAATAATAACAACAACACCAGCAACAACAACAGCAGCAACAACAACAACAAAAACAACAACAACAACAGCAGCAACAATAACAACAACAACAATAATAGCAACAACAATAACAACAACAACAACAAAACAATAACAACAACAACATACCCAGAGCAGTCGCTGTACCTTTGGAGCATGCAGCTTGCAGTGGTGATGTTGGTGTTAGATAGTCAAGTGGGACACCTGCACAAGTTGATGATGCTGTTCTTCAGTTTGTAAAGAGGAAATACACAACATAGAACCCTACTATATGCCTCATGGTTCAGTCCATTTACTTACTGATTACAGAGTGAGTTACTAGTTTGTCCACAAAACGTGTAGCAAACAACTAACTGGCCATTTACCTGACTCACTGTGTCCATGCCCTAACAATCAACTTTATGACTAATAAACGAATGTTTGAATACAGCATTCAAGTAGCTGACTAGTACACATATCGATGCATTTACGCACATAATCTAAGGACATACCCCTGGTGTTGACCACTCCGTCCAATTTATCTATTTATCTATTGTACATTCATTTTAATCACTTTTTTGTTTGTTTGTTTGTTTGTTGTTTGTTTGTTTGTTTATACTGACATATGTGAATAGACATTTAAAAGAAATAACGAACGACCGAACACACACACACACACACAATGTACACACACACACACATGTCACACACACACACACACACACACCACACCACACAGAGCAGCAGCAAGCATACCAGTATCTACTACACCGGTTGCTGGTGCTGTGACGATGTCGGTGTGATGTAGTCACGGGGGACACCTGCACAAAAGTTGTGTTGTTCTTTAGTTTGTCCACAAAACGTGTAGCAAACAACTAACTGGCCATTTACCTGACTCACTGTGTCCATGCCTTAACAATCAACTTTCTGACTAATAAACGAACGTTTGAATACAGCATTCAAGTAACTGACTATACAGTCAACAGCCAAAACAACAGCAATAACAACAATACAACAACAGAAACGACAAGAACAACAGCAATAACAACAACAACGACGACGACAGCAAGAACAAGAACGGGAACAACAGCAGCAACAACAATAACAACAACAACAGCAATAACAACAATACCAGCAATAACAACAAAAATAACAACAACAACAGCAATAACAACAACAACAACGACGACAGCAAGAACAAGAACGGAAACAACATCAACAACAGCAATAACAACAACAGCAATAACAACAGCAATAATAACAACAACATCAATAACAACACACAATAACAATAACAAAAACAACAAAACAGCAATAACAACAACAGCAGCAGCAGCAGCAACAAAAATAATAACAACAACAAGGACAGTAACAACAATAACAAGAATAACAATAACAACAACAGTAACAACAACAGCAACGAGAACAACAACAATGACAGCAACAACAACACAAACAACAACAACAGCAATGACAACAATAGCAATAACAACAACAGTAACAGCAGCAGCAACAACAACAACAGAAACAATAACAACAACAACAGCAGCAGCAATAACAACAACAGCAGCAACAACACCAGCAGCAACAACACAACAGCAGCAACAACAACAACAACAATGGCAACAACACAACAACGACAACAAAAACAACAACAACAACATACCCAGAGCAGTCGCTGTACCTTTGGAGCATGCAGCTTGCAGTGGTGATGTAGGTGTTAAATAGTCAAGTGGGACACCTGCACAAGTTGATGATGCTGTTCTTCAGTTTGTCAAGAGGAAATACACAACATAGAACCCTACTATATGCCTCATGGTTTAGTCCATTTACTTACTGAATACAGAGCGAATTATGCAAATGGTAGTATTAATGAGCTAACAAACAACTATGCAACCAACTAGTCAGCCTACCCATCAGCCAACTGACTCACCCACTAACCTAACTAAACAATTCACTAATCTAACGACTAACCAACAAAGCCACCACCAACTAACCAACCAATTACCTAACTAATTAAGCGGCTAACAACTGACTAACCAACCAATTTTTATTGTTGTTATTGTTGTTTAAGGTCCTGCCGACTGTGTAGAGCCATATCAGGGCTATAACAGCTTCAAAACACACAAAACTTCAACAGAAAAAAAACAAAACAAAAGAAAAATAAGTACACATATCGATGCATTTACGCACATAATCTAAGGACACACCCCTGGTGTTGACCATTCCGTCCAATTTATCTATCTATCTATTGTCCATTCATTTTTTAATAACTTGTTTGTTTATTTGTTTGTTTGCTTGTTTGTTTGTTTGCTTGTTTGTTTGTTTGCTCGCTTGCTTATTCGTAAGCACGCGCATATGTGAATAGACATTTAAAAGAAATCATGAACGAATGAACACACACACACACACACGCACACACACACACACACACACACACACACACACACACACACACACACACACACACACACACACACACACCCAACGCACACTCACACCACACACACACACACACACACATATATCTACACCCACACACACACACAACACGCACTTACGCACGCATACACGCACACAAAAAGAGCCACTGACCTCTGACCAGGTGGTCACCCAGTGTGTGATAGTGGGAACTGCCAATTCCCTGGTGACCTGTGGGGTTTGCCAGGTTGCCATCCAGCGTGTGATAGTGGGAACTGCCAATTCCCTCCTGACCTGTGGGGTTTGCTAGGTCGTCATCTATTGTGTGATAGTGGGAACTGCCAATTTCCTCGTTATCTGACTCCCCCTGGTCCTCAACCGCTTCGATGATAATTCGGGGCAGGTTGTCTCTAGCCGGTAGCTGTGGAGCTCTCTGTGGAGCTCTCCATGTTGCATACACATGTTCATGTGGAAGATTGTAAGTGTGATCCCGTCTAAAGCGTTGTCTTCCTGTTAGATCAGAATGAGATTGTGGTTAAAAAAAAGTATTAAAAAAAAGAGTAAATAAATAATTCGCGAATCAGTGAACAACATTTACAGGACATTTTATGAGGCAAGAGAAATTAGAGCAAATTTATAGGACATCTTATGAAGCAAGAGAAATTAAGAGCACCTAGTCACAACAGGAAAGCTGGAGGAAAAAAAAAGCACAAAGGTAGACCCAGTGATAAAATACTGGACGGACGTGCAGAGCAGTTAAGGATAGAGAGGGTGGGAGATGTACTTGCAGCGGCAAGGGATAGATTCGTATGGAGGGCCATGATTGCCAATGTCGTGCGGCAGTGCGCATGATGATGATGATGATGATGATGATGATGATGATGATGATGATGATGATGATGATGATGATGATGATGATGAATCAGTAAGGTTCTCAGTTCACATTTGCTTACAAGACTGTCAAATGTGTGGGCAAGGAGTCCTACACTACATCTAGTATGACTTTTGATGTGTGTGTGGTAGGTGGGTTGGGAGTGGGGGAGGAGGCGGGGAGAGAGAACCATGACAGACATTACACGCCTCCACGTAGTT
>JAPXFY010004267.1:0-15000 GCA_030674185.1 Monoplex corrugatus | reverse complement strand
TGTGTGTGTGTGTGTGTTTGTGTGTGTGTGTGTGTGTATTTGTGTGTGTGTGTGTTTGTGTGTGTGTGTGTTTGTGTGTTTTTTTTTTGTTTGTTTGTTTCTTTACCTTTTAAATGTTCCGTAATAGCAAAACTGGCATTTTCACGGGGCTAAACACAGCTAGAATGAACTGACCTACATTTTCACACAGATTTCTTCAGCCAGAATGGACTCATCTGCAGTTGTACGCAGTCATAGAGAACTAGAATGTACCGACCTACATTTTTACATAGATAGAAAGGGCCAGAATGGACTGACCTACATTTTTATTTTGACAGCACAAGAATAGACTGACCTACATTATTGCAAGGACAGACAGAATCAGAATGGACTGACCTGCATTTTACACAGACAGACAGAACCAGAATCAACTGACCTACATTTCACGCAGACAGAACAAGAATGGACTGACCTACATTTTTACACAGACAGAACCACAATGGACTGACCTACTTTTTACACAGACAGACAGAACCACAATGGACTGACCTACATTTTACACATACAGAACCACAATGGACTGACCTACATTTTTACACAGACATACAGAACCACAAGGGACTAGACTACCTATGACCTTTATCTTGTAATCCGCTGAGCCAATGGGGATATCTACAATGACATCAGTAGGGGGGTATTATCTCCCCTCAACGATTTTTCCCCTTTGAGTGATGTGGTGATCGGCCATTGATGTTGCTTTTGTTTAAGTTGACACGGCTCACTGTCACGGTATTCTATATATCACTGGGAAAGACTAGATCTGCGGGCTTTGTGGGTTGGCTTCCCACCTTGCCTTTGATAACATGCCACGAGTTTTCCAAATGAAAGATGCTCCCAGGATTCACCGAAATGGGGAGAGAATGATGAATCCATCGGCACTGACTCCATCACGACTGGAAACGCACAACGGACCATGATTGATGACCAGTTGGAATTTCCGTGTGCGTGTGGAAGGAGATTCACCACCAAACGCGGCATGAAGATCCACAGGACAAAAATGGGCTGTTTGAAGACACATACGAACCAGCAGCAGCGCACTGCGATAGCAGGTGAGACGTTGGATGACCAAGGCCAGGAATTAAACCATAGTGCCAAGGACATCCACGCTGACGGTTCTGATGCGGATTTTGCACAAGGTCTTAACGCCAAACGTGGAAAACTCAATTTGCCGCCTGCCGGTGCAAAAGAACAATGGGAGAAATTAGATGAGGAACTTGTCCTTAAGCTGAATGCGCTAATAGGGAACAGTACGCTGGAACACAAACTTGACACATACGGAGACATCATATCTCTATCTGCAGGGACACTTATGGAGTGAAGCAGCCAAAGACAAAAACGCCTCCCCAGAAATCCAGAAGACAGCAACAGATGGAGAGCATCCGGAGGGAGAAAAGGAAGCTTAAAAAGCGAATGAAAACTGCCTCAGAATTCGAGAAGCAAGGGCTCCTGGAACTCTGGAAAGATCTGAAGGCCAAACACAATGCTCTCAGCAAAGTGGAATCAGCAAGGCGAAGAAAGAGCAAAAAGAAGAAGACTGAAGATCGTTTCTTCAAAGATCCCTTTGACTTTGCAAGAAAGCTGTTTGAACAACCCAAATCAGGGACTCTCACAGTGGGCAAGAAAACCCTAGAGCAGCATCTCAGGGAAACATATTCCGATTCTCAGCGCGAGGCACCACTTGAAATCCAAAATCTGGTTTGGCCTGCAGCGCCAGAAGGAAAATTCAATAACAAACCACCAACACTGGATGAAGTGAAGAACGTAGTAAAGAAAGCCAGAGCCAAGTCAGCACCTGGACCAAACGGAATACCATACCTGCTCTACAAGAAATGCCCAAAAGTGCTCGAGTGGCTCCACAAGATGATTCGATCAGCATGGAGGAACCAGAAGATCAGCGACCAATGGATGAGAGCTGAAGGAGTGTACATTCCGAAGGAGCAGAACTCCAGCAGCATCAATCAGTTCAGGCCAATATCACTTCTGAACGTCGAGGGGAAAATCTTCTTCTCTGTTATGGCAGCAAGATTGACAAAATACCTGACTGAAAACAAGTATCTGGATATGTCAGTCCAAAAGGGAGGCATACCAGGAATGCCTGGATGCTTGGAACATGCCACGTTGATTTGGGATGCCATCCAAAAAGCAAGAACAGAGAAGAGAGACATTGACGTAGTTTGGCTTGATCTGGCGAATGCATATGGATCAGTTCCACACGATATGATCCAGCTGGCTCTTGAAATGTATCACATCCCAGAAAACATCCGAACAATGCTGAGGAAGTATTTCCAAGGGTTCTCAATGCGGTTCTCTACCAAAGAATACACTACGGACTGGATAGACCTAGAGGTGGGCATTGCAATGGGCTGTGCAATCTCTCCCATACTGTTCGTGTTGGCAATGGAAGTCATCTTGAAAGCTGCAATGAAGAGTTCAGGTCCAGTGAATCTGGGAGATGGATACCAGATGCCTCCTCTGAAAGCTTTCATGGATGACACAACAGTCTTGTCCACGGATGAGGAAGAGACACACCAAATCTTAAAGCAGCTGGATGAGCTGGTGGCCTCTTCAAGAATGAGGTTCAAACCTAAGAAATCCCGAAGTCTCTCACTGCGAAAAGGAAAAGTGGCAGATTCAGTCAAATTCATGGTAGCCAACCAAGCCATCCCCACTGTCACAGAAGAGCCAGTAAAAAGTCTCGGAAGATGGTATGATGACTCCCTGAAAGACACACAAAGGGGATGTGAAACCAAGCAAACAGCAGAAGAAGGCCTGAAGAAAATAGATAACTGCGGACTGCCAGGCAAATACAAAGTCTGGTGTCTACAGTTCATGCTGATACCAAAGCTGCTGTGGCCACTGCTAATCTATGACATTTGCACCAGCACAGTCGAAGCAATGGAAGCCAAAATCAACAAATACACAAGAAAATGGCTCGGTGTCCCACCTGGTCTCACTGATGTTGCATTCTACTGTCGTCAAGCAATGCTGAAGCTACCTCTGAAATCCATAGTGGAGGAATACAAAGTTGGAAAAGCAAGACTGTTGAACATGCTGGAGGAATCGGAGGACAATATCGTGAGAGCAGTTCATCCAAAGCTGAGAACTGGCAGAAAGTGGAAAGTCCAAGAGGCTGTAAACAATGCCAAGAGAAACCTCAGCATCAAAGAAATAATTGGACACACGCAAACCAACAGACAGGGACTGGGAGCAACAAAAATGCAGTGGTGGTCCAAAGCCAAAGGGAAGGAAAAAAGAGACATGATCATACAGGAGTTGAAGGAAGAAGAAGATGTCAAAAGAGTGCAGAAGGCAGTACAGCAAGGTCAACAGGGGCAATGGACAACATGGGACAGTGCACTCCAAAGAAGTCTCAGCTGGAACGATATGTGGCACATGGCTCCTCTAAGGATAAGCTTCCTCCTCAGATCTGTATATGACCTGCTCCCCTCGAATGCAAACTTAGTGAAATGGGGGAAAGCAGACGACCCAGCATGTCCGCTCTGTCAGAAGAAACAAACAGTGGAACATGTCCTAAGCTCTTGCAAAGTAGCGCTAGCCCAAGGAAGGTATACATGGAGGCACAACCAAGTTCTGAAAGTGATCACAGATGTGGTTAGCGAAAAAACCATGACCCCAAACGCACCAATTGCTATGACAACGTTCTACAAAGCAGGAGGGAAACAGGTCTGGCCCGAAAGGGCTATGACAACCAGCACATTGCCAAAGGGTCTTCTGGATGGAGCAGTCGACTGGGAGTGTACAGCAGACCTCCCAGAGTGGAGAAATTACCCAGATGTCATCAGCAAGACAGGCATGAGACCAGACATCGCTCTCCACTCTGACTCCTCGAAACAAGTGATTCTGATAGAACTCACTGTGCCATACGAAAGCAGAATGGAAGAAGCACATATCTACAAGACCGAAAAATACGCCGGTCTTGCCAGCACCCTGAAGAAAGCAGGTCTGCGGGTCAAAATCTTCGCCATAGAGGTCGGGGCAAGAGGGTTTGTGGGCACCTCCGCTTATGATCTCATGAAACAACTCGCCATTTCTGGGAAGAAGAGGACTAGAGCCTTAAAGCGATGGCAGAGGCAGCAGAAAGGAGCTCAAGCTGGATCTGGGCAAGGAGGAACCAAAAAAGTGAACTTCATAAGGATTAAATTCCCTACAGATGATGTGTGCCCCGTTAGCACATTGGTAAAACCGCGTACTGCAGTTCTGAAGCGCAGAATCGCCCAGGTTCGATCCCCGGCGTGGGAAAAAAAAAAAAAAAAAAAAAAAAAAATAGACAACAGCAGAAGGGCATCCAGGAGTCATGACCTGGATGTGGCCCGGCCCCCCGAGAGTGTAAGGAATTCAGGGCCGAAACACTTGTCTAAAGGGGGTTACTTCTCTGAAGACCTTCTGTTGTCTAGCTCTCCCTTGAGTTTCTTTCTACCATTATCTCCCTTTTGCTCTTCTTCAAGGAGAATTTGTAAGACAGGTCCGGTGGGACCTAATGCTACTATCCTTGAGAAATAAAGCGTTTTCAAGTTTGATTTTTAGTTTTCTTTACCCCTCACCTTCCCTACCTCCACCACCTCCTCCTCCTCATCTTTCTTCTTCTTTTTTCTTCTTCTTGTTCTTGCTCTCCTTCTTCTTCTCTCTTTGTGTCTCCCTCTGTGTCTGTCTGTCTGTCTGTCTGTCTCTCTCTCTCTGTCTGTCTCTCTCAGTCTTCCTCTGTTTCTGTCTCTGTATGTCTGTCTGTCTGTACCAAGTCCTTATTAACACTGTTAGTGTCATTAACAGCACCATCATCATCTTTGTCATTGTCATTATTATGATTATTATTTTCATTGCTATCACACGAATTTCATTTTTTGTTTTGATTTGTTTGTTTGTTTGTTTGTTTGTTTGTTTGTGTGTGTGTTGTGTATGTGTATGTGTGTGTGTTGTGTGTGTGTGTGTGTATGTGTGTGTGTATGTGTGTGTATGTGTGTGTGTATGTGTGTGTGTGATACAGTGTTTGTGTGTGTGTGTGTGTGTGTGTGTGTGTGTGTGTGTGTGTTTATACATGGCCACGCATGAGGGTTGCTTACTTGACTGATCAGCTGTCTGATTAATTGATAAAGTAATTGATTGTGTACTGAGTGATTGACTGTAAAATCTTTCATATTCAAAAATGATATTTGACGATTTTTGTGTCCGTGCCATGTTTTCCAGTCCATACGAGCTAACACTATAATATGTAAACACACATATACACACACACACGCGCGCGCACGAACACATATAGACATAAAGAGAGAGAGAGAGAGAGAGAGAGAAAGAGAGAGAGAGAGAGAGAGGGAGAGGCAGACAGACAGATAGACAGACAAACAGATAGACAGACAGACAGACAGACAATGACAGACACATACTGTGAGAGAAAGAGACAGAGAGAGACAGAGAGAGAGAGAGAGAAAGAGACAGAGAGAGAGAGAGACAGAGAGAGAGAGAGAGACAGAGAGAGAGAGAGAGAGAGAGAGAGAGAGAGAGAGAGAGAGAGAGAGATTCAAAATGTCAAACAATCATGTCTTTTTGTATGAGTTCTTTTTTATTGTAAAAGCAATATCATATCATGTAACTATTTTTAGAACCAATGAGGTATTGTGCATACAGTACACTTTGCGTTGTCACTCCTCTTCAGTTCAGTACCCCATCTCCCCATACACACACACATACTTTGCCATTTTTTTATCACTCCAATAAATACACTGATATCAGCATGTCTCATTTTTCCTATCTCATTATTGAATACTTTCATATCACCACATGATGTTTTCTTTCACACAAATAAATACATTCATATCAACATATGATATTCTCTATCACACAAATAAATACATTCATATCACCAGGTATACATCGACTATAATTCCCCAAAATAAGTTATACATAGACTGCGGTCATTGCATAGTTGTGTTCAAGTTCTGTTGATTCAAAACAATGATATATATGTTTTATACACACTACACAAATGTTTCAAAATTAACAATACATATATTCCACAGCTCAGTTAAATCACTGACAGATTCAGAACAATACAGTGTTTCTATGGCAGTGTCAACATTCTGACTGACTGAAAATATCCTTTCACACATCACCACTCAGAATATGTATCAATACTGATTTAAAGCACCAGACATTGAAAAATGCCCCAATGGAGAAATCTTGACATAATGATACGTGTTTTAAATGCGTAAAGAAATAGTTACATGAACAAAACAGAACATTAAGTTTCATTTTCTAAGAGCACAGTAATGGCAAAGCTTAAACAAATACATGGCGATGTACTCACAACAAAGAAACAAAAAAAAACAAAAACAAACAAACAAAGAAACAAACAAACAAAAACATATATTCATGAGACATAACAAAAAGTTGTCATAATTCGGTTGTTTAAAGTACTTGATATTAAATGTCAGTGATAAGTTTTACATTACACAAACATGGCAGTGATACGTTTTAATACTTGTAACTCAAAATATAGACCGCAAATCCCATAAATAATGGGAATGAAAGACTATTTCTGAGATTATCACAGAAACATTACCAGCATCTAAATAATCTCATGTCAAATTGCAAATTGTCTCAGTTAGTACAGAAAGTGTTTGCATAGATAATATGAACACATAGGAGACAAACGAAAACAGCAGCAGATTAAAATGGATTTCTGATACAGTCTGTAAACTGAATGTGGGTGTGAATATGTACAACAATAATATGATACACTGTGTTGCCACTGTTAAAGTCTGGAAGTATGACTGTTATGGTAACACAATAGGTCAAACATTGCAAAGATCAGCATTATCACAGGGAAAACGAACATTAAACTGAGACACTTTTTATGACTATAAACATTTTGGACATTACGACTATGCATTTTGAATGACTGTAAACATGACAGAAGTTATACATATACACTTTTTATGATTGTAAACATGTTGGACATCAAAAGAATACATTTTCTGTTAGTATCAACTTTAAAACTACACACCTTCTATGAATACAGATATGGTAACATTTTACAATTACAGACAAGTTGTGCACATAAACATGTAATACTTACAACTACAGACATGCTGTGTACATAAACAACATAGTGTGGTCAATGTGACCAACCAGAACACTTGCTTTACTGCAAGAGTGTGAAGACAAAAACAACAGGACTAGGAACCAGCAGACACTTTCCCTCACAAATATTACCATTTGTGAAGTACTGTCCTTTCAGTTCTAAGTCCTTTCCCTAACAAATTCTCCCTCCTCCATCACCCCTCTAAACATCTCCCCACCCCCCACTAGCGGCAGTGGTGGTGGTGGTGGTGGTGCAGCAGTGGTGGTCTGGGCGGCAACTCCACCGCTAAAAGCGCAGGCACAGGCGGTGTTGACGGGGATGATCTCCTCTTGGTACTTCTGCATGCCCTGGAAACAGCCGATGGGTTTGAGGACGGCAATGTTGGAGACGATTTCTTCACAGCCATAGGCGTCGTTTTGAATGCAGGTGGCACACTTGCACCTGGCCCAGTGCAGGGTGGGGGGTAGTAGCCCTCGGGCAGCTGCAGGATGTCAAAGTAGTAGGGGCAGAGACTGCGGTGAGCCAGAGGAGCGGAGGGGTCAGTGGTGAGGGAAGAGGGACAGGTCTTGGTTTCGTTGGGGTCACCGTTCAATCACTTTGGCCTTTTCACTGGCAGGGATGGTGATGGCTTCACGTTGATGGCTTTATTCAGGAACTGGCTGCTTCACCTGAACAACACACAACACACATATACAGGTTAGTTACCTTGAACAACACACAGCATACATATACAAGTTATTACCTTCAACACACAAGTTACTTTATAACGAAAACAGAGAAACAGGAAGAGAGAGAATATATTTTTTTCAGACAAGCAGGGAAATCAAAATTGATGCAGATGTAGAAATACTGCCGGTGGTAACGTAAAAATCTAAGGAAGGTTGTTACGCAGATAATACAATGAGTGATATTCACAAGGAATATAATAGATTTTCACCTAAAATAATGTGTGAGATGATGCTTTTGGTATATGACAAATAAAAATAACTGAAGTGATTGGCATTATGATTGTAAATCATGCAATCAAGAAACCATGGCTATGAGTCATAACAGAACAAATGACCCATATAATGACTAAAAAAACCAAGTTAATATTCATGGAAGAAAGATTCTGAATCATTCAATTCATTGTTAAAAGTGAGTGACTTACCCCCGAGTTGATTTGCTGAAACATGTCTTGCAGGTTGGAAGGTTGTTCACACGGCGTTTTGGTGACGGCTCGTTTCTCTCTGTGTTGCTGCTGCCTGGCCATCTCCATGGCCTGCCCCACCACATCTTTCAGGGGAAGCGCCGTCGTCGTCATGGGCACGCACAAGATGATGCAGCAGACGATGGCAGCCACCGTCAAACATTGGCGCACTCCCAAGAAAGAAGACAGGTTGAATGAAGCCATCTTGTTGGACTGAGAGAACAGTGTTATGAACGATGAGGTGTGTGAGAAATACGCAGACTTTTTCAGTCGTGATGTGGATAACACTGAGGATATATAATAATTTTGACGTTAAAAAGTTTTGTTTAGTACTCTGAAAACCAACTGAAAGTCGTGTGAAGATGTAAGAAAACCTTGATCAAACTATGAACAAATTATGAAGTGTCCAAAAACTCAAAACAGTTGGAACAAACAGTGATGTGTCCTACTCAATGTCCACAGTATGTGCTGAGAGCAGAGTGTGATGACCAGTGTCGACACAGTCCGTTTTATAGCAGTCAGCTGCCCGGTAATATCCTGCTTAACGCCCACACACCCCCTCCTGGCAAGCCTACACATCAGTGGAGATTCCCACAGTTCCGTGTCTAAAAATAGCTCTAAGCGTGTCCGTCAGGATTGACTGCATGTAACACACAGCTAAAGGTGTGGAAACCTTGCATCGTTTAGAATAAATTCGTTACATGTGCAACTTTCTTTCCTTCCGTTCTCCCCTCATCTCATCCCCACTGTCTCTCTGTCTCTGTCTCTCTGTTTCTCTCTCTCTCTGTCTCTCTCTTCTCTGTCTGTCTGTCTGTCTCTCTTATGTTGTGCGTAATTTTTTTCTCATTTTGTGCAAAGCAGTAACTTCACAGAGGGGCATATGAAAGCTCATGATATGGTCTGCAAGCAAGCAATTTGTTCTCTGTTAACATAAACTGTACGTGAGGTATATTATCTGTAGGTGTGTTCTTTGTTCTCTGTTGACATAAACTGTACATGAGGTATTGTCTGTAGGTGTGTTCTTTGTTCTCTGTTGACATAAAATGTACGTGAGGTATTGTCTGTAGGTGTGTTCTTTGTTCTCTAAGCCTAGTACTTATTTTTGACATGCTTGTCATTGGAATTCTTACATGTATTCTATAACTGGAAAATAACATGCCATTATCATTATCATTGTCTCTCTCTCTCTTTCTCTCTCTCTCTCCCTCTCTGTCTTTCTCATCTCTCTGTCTCTCTCCCACTCTCTTCCTCCCTCTCTGTCTGTCTGTCTGTCTGCTCTCTCTGTCTTTCTCTCTCTCTTTCTCCTCCTCTCCCTTTCTTTCTCTCTCACACACACACATGTAACTTCACAGAGGGGCATATGAATGTGTCTTTTCTTGACTAAACTGACGTGAGTATGTCTGAGGTGTTCTTTGTTCTCTGTTGACATAAAGTGTACGTGAGGTATGTCTGTAGGTGTGTTCTTTGTTCTCTGTTGACATAAGTTGTACGTGAGGTATGTCTGTAGGTGTTTCTTTGTTCTTGTTGACATAACCTGTACGTGAGGTATGTCTGTACATGTAGGTGTGTTCTTTGTTCTCTGTTGACATAAACTGTACGTGAGGTATTGTCTATGTAGGTGTGTTCTTTGTTCTCTGTTGACATAAACTGTACGTGAGGTATGTCTGTAGGTGTGTTCTTTGTTCTCTGTTGACATAAACTGTACGTGAGGCATTGTCTGTAGGTGTGTTCTTTGTTCTCTGTTGACATAAACTGTACGTAGGTTTTGTCTGTAGGTGTGTTCTTTGTTCTGTGACAAACGTACTGAGGTATGTCTGTAGGTGTGTTCTTTGTTCTCTGTTGACATAAACTGTACGTGAGGTATGTCTGTAGGTGTGTTCTTTGTTCTCTGTTGACATAAACTGTACGTGAGTATGTCTGTAGGTGTGTTCTTTGTTCTCTGTTGACATAAACTGTACGTGAGGTATGTCTGTAGGTGTGTTCTTTGTTCTCTGTTGACATAAACTGTACGTGAGGCATTGTCTTTAGGTGTGTTCTTTGTTTCTGTTGACATAAAATGCACGTGAGGTATTGTCTGTAGGTGTGTTCTTTGTTCTCTAAGCCTAGTACTTATTTTTGACATGCTTGTCGTTGGAATTCGTACATGTATTCTATAACTGGAAAATAACATGCCATTATCATTATCATTGTCTCTCTCTCTCTTTCTCTCTCTCTCTCCCTCTCTGTCTTTCTCACTCTCTGTCTCTCTCCCACTCTCTTCCTCCCTCTCTGTCTGTCTGTCTGTCTGTCTCTCTCTGTCTTTCTCTCTCTCTTTCTCCTCCTCTCCCTCTCTTTCTCTCTCACACACACACATGTAACTTCACAGAGGGGCATATGAAAGCTCATGATATGGTCTGCAAGCAAGCAATTTGTTCTCTGTTGACATAAACTGTACGTGAGGTATTATATTATCTGTATCAAATCCATAGTGGAGGAATACGAAGTTGGAAAAGCAAGACTGTTGAGCATGCTGGAGGAATCGGAAGACAATATCGTGAGATCAGTTCAGCCAAAGCTGAGAACTGGCAAAAAATGGAAAGTCCAAGAGGCTGTAAACAATGCCAAGAGAAACCTCAGCATCAAAGAAATAATTGGACACACGCAAACCAACAGACAGGGACTGGGAGCAACAAAAATGCAGTGGTGGTCCAAAGCCAAAAGGAAGGAAAAAAGAGACATGATCATACAAGAGTTGAAGAAAGAAGAAGATGTCAAAAGAGTGCAGAAGGCAGTACAGCAAGGTCAACAGGGGCAATGGGCAACATGGGACAGTGCACTCCAAAGAAATCTCAGCTGAACGATATGTGGCACATGGCTCCTCTAAGGATAAGCTTCCTCCTCAGATCTGTATATGACCTGCTCCCCTCGAATGCAAACTTAGTGAAATGGGGGAAATCAGATGACCCAGCATGTCCGCTCTGTCAGAAGAAACAAACAGTGGAACATGTCCTATGCTCTTGCAAAGTAGCGCTAGCCCAAGGAAGGTATACATGGAGGCACAACCAAGTTCTGAAAGTGATCACAGACGTGGTTAGCGAAAAAACCATGACCCCAAACGCACCAATTGCTATGACAACGTTCTACAAAGCAGGAGGGAAACAGGTCTGGCCCGAAATTGCTACGACAACCACACCTTTCCAAAGGGTCTTCTGGATGAAGCAGTCGACTGGGAGTGTACAGCAGACCTCCCAGAATGGAGAAATTACCCAGATGTCATCAGCAAGACAGGCATGAGACCAGACATCGCTCTCCACTCTGACTCCTCGAAACAAGTGATTCTGATAGAACTCACTGTGCCATACGAAAGCAGAATGGAAGAAGCACATATCTACAAGACCGAAAAATACGCCGGTCTTGCCAGCACCCTGAAGAAAGCAGGTCTGCGGGTCAAAATCTTCGCCATAGAGGTCGGGGCAAGAGGGTTTGTGGGCACCTCCGCTTATGATCTCATGAAACAACTCGCCATTTCTGGGAAGAAGAGGACTAGAGCCCTTAAAGCGATGGCAGAGGCAGCAGAAAGGAGCTCAAGCTGGATCTGGGCAAGGAGGAACCAAAGTGAACTTCATAAGGATTAAATTCCCTACAGATGATGTGTGCCCTGTTAGCACATTGGTAAAACCGCGTACCGCAGTTCTGAAGCGCAGAATCGCCCAGGTTCGCTCCCCGGCGTGGGGAAAAAAAAATAGACAACAGCAGAAGGGCATCCAGGAGTCATGACCTGGATGTGGCCCGCCCCCCGAGAGTGTAAGGAGTTCAGGGCCGAAACACTTGTCTAAAGGGGGTTACTTCTCTGAAGACCTTCTGTTGTCTAGCTCTCCTAGAGTTTCTTTCTACCTTATCTGTAGGTGTGTTCTTTGTTCTCTGTTGACATAAGTTGTACGTGAGGTATGTCTGTAGGTGTTTTCTTTGTTCTCTGTTGACATAACCTGTACGTGAGGTATTGTCTGTACATGTAGGTGTGTTCTTTGTCTCTGTTGACATAACCTGTACGTGAGGTATTGTCTGTACATGTAGGTGTGTTCTTTGTTCTCTGTTGACATAACCTGTACGTGAGGTATTGTCTGTACATGTAGGTGTGTTCTTTGTTCTCTGTTGACATATACAACTAGTACACGTGAGGTATTGTCTGTACATGTAGGTGTGTTCTTTGTTCTCTGTTGACATAACCTGTACGTGAGGTATGTCTGAGTGTTCTTGTTCCTGTGACATAACTGACGTGAGTATGTTCTGTAGGTGTGTTCTTTTCTCTGTTGACATAAACTGTACGTGAGGTATTGTCTGTACATATAGGTGTGTTCTTTGTTCTCTGTTGACATAAACTGTACGTGAGGTATTGTCTGTAGGTGTGTTCTTTGTTCTCTGTTGACATAAACTGTACGTGAGGTATTGTCTGTAGGTGTGTTCTTTGTTCTCTGTTGACATAAACTGTACGTGAGGATATTGTCTGTAGTAGTGTGTTCTTTGTTCTTTGTTGACATAAACTGTACAGTTGAGGTATATGTCTGTAGGTGTGTTCTTTGTTCTCTGTTGACATAAACTGTACGTGAGGTATTGTCTGTAGGTGTGTTCTTTGTTCTTTGTTGACATAAACTGTACATGAGGTATTGTCTGTAGGTGTGTTCTTTGTTCTCTGTTACATAAACTCTACGTGAGGTATTGTCTGTATGTGTGTTCTTTGTTATTTGTGACATAAACTGTACATGAGGTATTGTCTGTAGGTGTGTTCTTTGTTCTCTGTTGACATAAACTGTATGTGAGGTATTGTCTGTAGGTGTGTTCTTTGTTCTCTAAGCCTAGTACTTATTTTTGACATGCTTGTCGTTGGAATTCTTACATGTATTCTATAACTGGAAAATAATATGCCATTATCATTATCATTGTCTCTCTCTCTCTTTCTCTCTCTCTCTCTCCCTCTCTGTCTTTCTCTCTCTCTGTCTCTCTCCCACTCTCTTCCTCCTCTCTGTCTGTCTGTCTGTCTGTCTGTCTTCTCTGTCTTTATCTCTCTCTTTTCCTCCTCTCCCTCTCTTTCTCTCTCACACACACACATGTATACTACTGGTATTCCAGTGTTGTATTACTTTGACATCTGTATACTGTCATAGTTCATTGATATTCTTACATATTCTCTTTGAGCCTCTTAATACTGGTATTATGCACCATGCAGTTTGAAGCTTGTTTAGGGTGGGAGGGGGGGGGGTTGGTAGTCAGGCAACTCCATATGCACGCTGTTGAAAATTTTACCAAAAATATGGCAGACTCTTTGAGCTAGCGGAAAATTTCTACTCATTGTCAAAGTCTTGAAACTTAAGGAGTCTGCTGGATAATTGCTGGGAGGTTTTGGATGGAGCACATATGGAAGTGTTCGAGTTTAATGAACAACTCTTTCCAACAGTTTGTGAATGCCTATGATAATAATTTTCTCTTCTTTTGATATATGCTCTCTTGTAGACTTTGTTGTTGTTGTTGTTTTTTGTTTGTTTGTTTTGTAGTTACAGCGATCATGAAACACAGAGAAAACTCCCCAACATCTGCCTAAAAGATAACGATAGTTCTTTCTTATAATAAAAGAGTGAGTTCTTTCTTGTTGTTGATATGTTGTTTAAAGCCCAGCCGACTGCGCAGAGCCATATCAGGGCTATAACCGCTGAAGTCTATTAATGCGTCCACCAACCATGAGGCTGTTTGCAAACATGGACTTTTCTCATTTCAAACCCAATAAATCATTCAACAACAGGGGAGCTTACTTGCACAGAATTCCCAGGGAGGGGGTATGGGCGTGGTACTATTTATCCGAATGTCGCGCTCAACATTTCAATCGTTCTATAAGAGGGGAGCTTACTAGCACAGAATTCCCAGGAAGGGGGTGAGGGTGGGGGTGGGTGGGTAAATGTTTATCCACATGTGACGTGCAAGATCTTAATACACGGAACACATTTCAGTCCCAGTTATTTCTTCTTCGTTAGAGGAAACTTCCAATAGTTATAAATAGTAACGTCTCGTCGCCTTTATGAATGAACGCCAAACCTTTTACGTTGTGTGAATGAGAATGAGGAAGTGTGTTGTTGTGTGTGTGTGTGTGTGTGTGTGTGTGGTGTGTTGTGTGTGTGTGTGTGTTTTGTGTGTGTGTTGTGTGTGTTGTGTGTGTTGTGTGTGGGGTGTTGTGTGTGGTGTGTGTGTGTGTGTGTGTGTGTACATGTGTGTGTGTGGTTTGGGGTAGTGTTGTGTGTGTGTGTGTGTGGGTATGTTGCGTGTGTGTGTGTGTGTGAGTGATGTGTGTGTATGTGTCTGTTTTACAAGTGTGCCCGTGTGGTATCGGTGTATGTGTTATGTGTACGTGTGTGTGTGTGTGGTGGTATGTGTGGTGTGTGTGTGTGTGTGAGTGTTGTGTGTGTGTTGTGTTGTTAGTGTGGTGTGTTTGTGTGTGTGTAGTGTGTTGTGTGTGTGTGTGTGTTGTGTGTGTGTGTGTGTGTGTGGTGTGTTTGGTGTGTGTGTTGTGTGTGTGTTTTCTTTTGTGTTGTTTGTTTCTTTATCTTTTAAATTTTCCTTTAAAGCAAAACTGCAATTCTTTCACGGGGCTAAACACAGCTAGAATGAACTGACCTACATTTTCACACAGCTTTCTTCAGCCAGAATGGAC
>JAPXFY010004266.1:0-18643 GCA_030674185.1 Monoplex corrugatus | reverse complement strand
TGGATGAGTCAGCAATACAGAAAATGTGTCTACTAGGGGCAGAGATAAATACATGGTTATTATAACATAGGCTAAATGTAGAATCAGTAATTGGCAAAGATTTTGATGGTCTGCATGACAGTTTACTATCAACAAGTGCATCAACAAATAGACGTGATCAAACTTATCACAGAGATGGTTGAGGGAGTATAAGAAGTAGTAGTGGTGGTGCTTCTAAAATCTATATACACTGTGTTCATTCCACCACAGAACTCTCTTGACAACAATGGAAACAAAACTTACCAAGACAGCTATTGAAAGCACAGACAGACATATTCTCTGCTTGCTGATGTTGTCTTGTGTTGAGTGTACATTACCCCCAAGACTACTTTCTGGAAAGTATTGTGTTTCATATGAATTCATGAATTTTACTTTGTAAAATTGCATAAGTACTGAACATGTACCCAATACACAAAAATCATAAAGAATGTGGTGCGCATATGTTTATCTGATTAGCCCCCTTACTTGTTAACTTTTTTGTCATCAAAATTCACAAATGATAACCCTAAGAAACAATGGCTTCCCCTTGTCTTGTGCTAATTGACTTGATAATATACATCATTCAGGTACCATTAGAACATATACATGCTAATACATAGGTGGCTGGTCTTCATTAGTCAATGATAGTAGCATTGGGTCCCATTGGACATGTCATATGACTAATCCTTGCGTGCAATTAGAGTAGGCCTACATTACAACAGAAAAAATCCAGATAAGCCGTAACATACACAGAAATAACAGATAACTTTTGCAGTTTTCCCCTAAGTTTTGAGAGAGATGCACATATACACGCTGTGACACACAGACACAACACACACACACACACACACGCGCGCGCGCGCGCGCGCACACACACACACACTGTGACACACACAAGCACACAGACACACGCACACACACTGTTACACACACATATACACACACAACTATGTTATATGTATAGGCAATAAGAGCTAACTGTACATGTACTAACTTCATTGGAGCATGTGTAGTGATGATGTCCCTTGTGGTGTTTGTGAGTGGGTGACTTCCCCTTTGCATCTAAAGCTCTTGTCCAGGGGATTTGTTTGTGTTGATGTAATAGGGTCACTCCACTTTCCACATCTTAGTTGAATGACTCAGGCATGTAATGTGAGACGGATGGATATAAGTAGTACCCGCTTCAAATTGCCCCAGTCGTTTTTTTTTTAATCAGGGGATAGGGGGGTCCTGACTGTTACATGGGTTTACGTAACATGTTGTTACCTAACGTTTTATTTGTGTGATTTTATTTTCTATTTTCCACACCATTTCAGTGATCACTTTGTCTGTGACAATTTTTCACAATGCTTTGGTGATGATGATGATGGGGATGGTTATCATGATGCTATGGAGTTCCAATGTGGATTGAGACTGTTTGACTGATTATACTGCATACTTCCTTTCTCAATATATCCTGGCATCAATCAGGCCTGAGAGATACAGACAAGATGAAAAAATGAGAGAGAAATAAAGGGGAGAGAGAGAGAGAAAGAAAGAAAGAGAGGGAGAAACAGACAGACAGACAGACAGACAGAAAGACAGAGTCAAGACAGAGACAAAGAGAGAGACAAAGGGACAGATATTGAGAGAGAGAGAGAGACATTGTCAGTGGTGCTGACACGTGGTTTATTGTGAAGGCCAGTGACCCATACACAATGGGGGAAATGAGAAAGAATGCAAACACACACACACACACACACACACACACACACACACACACACACACACACACACACACACACACATACTGAGAAGGGGAGAGAGAGAGAGAGAGAGAGAGAGAGAGAGAGAGAGAGAGAAAGAGATACAGAGACAGAGACAGAAAGAAACAGTGGGACAAACACAGATAGAATGACAGACAGACAGACAAGCACAGAGACAGACATACACATGGGATTAGTCATGAGAGAGAAAGAGAGAGAAGGGGGAAGGGAGGGAGGGAGAGAGAAAGAAAGAGAGAGAGAGAGATGACAATGATGATGATGAAAATGATGATGATGATGATGATTGTCCCAGACTGATTTCCTAGGGGGACACCAGAAACAGGTGACCTTACAGCTACATGCCCATTTCAGTCTTTGTCCACGTCCCATTGAAACCAGGCCTTTGTACACCACTACAAAGACAACGCTCTGTGACACGTTGTAAGAGATAGAACGTAGGCTACTACGTCCCTCAACACTCAACTTGATATTTCTTCTTCAAAGGTAAGGACAACACTGTGTTTTTTTTCAGTTATAATATGTGTCTGTGTGTGTCTTTTTTTTTTCTAATATGAATAGAGAAGAACAACCAGAAGTAAAAGTTTGCGAGTGGTGCATTAGGTAGCAGAGTTACAGGCACTGATAATTCCTTCATTAGCAGACGCGCTTCTTGACGTGGTTCATGGGTTATGTATCAAATGATTTAAAAACAATAATCATTCATAGTTATCTTAGTGAAGATCTAGCACATTGCTGACTTGATTAAAGCCAGGACAAACAGCGATATTTTGGTGATTTTGTGTGTGTGTGTTTTGTGATCAGAGTTTTTCTTGTAGGCCTAGATACAAGATGGTGTCGAAATTCAACTGTGATGGGTTTTGCTGTATGATTGGTTGTTGTTGTTTGTTTGTTTTTGTGTTTGTTTGTTTGCTTTTTTGTTTTTTGTTTTTTTGCGTTTGATAAGTCAGTGATGAAGGAAACATGTCTATTAATGTTGGAGATTTAATTAGTTACTCAGACTGGACAAGGTGACAACATCATCCTTATGAATCCTTAATTTTAAAGACCTATGTGTGGTCACCAACCACTAGGCTTTATGCTGGTAACTTGCTAACTGATCCTTCAGGGATTTTTGTGATTAAGAAAAGGTGAAGCTGACTTTATGTTTGTTAATGTTCTCACACATCAATGAAATATGAATCTTAAACAAAATTGTCTGTAACCATTGAACTTCCCATGTTGTGCAGGACAAATAAACAATATGATCACCATCAGAAGACTTCAGGACATCTGCATAGACAGAATTGCAGACATTTTTGAACACCTATGGACATATTCAAAGGATAATCAGGACGAGATTATGTGGTGTGACCCTGGCCTAGGGTTCCCCGATGATGTTCCTGAAAAACTGTTATACAAATTAAGTGAGAAACGGAAGCTGAACGATGTGACACTACCTTTGTTTCAGCGTGAGCATGCCTGTCTAAGACATCTTACAATCCCAGATGCCATGAAAGTAACCAAAGAAGGATTGAAAACATTAGCGTCCCATTGCTTGTTGTCCTTAGATATTTGTAACAGTTCCTTGACATTGACTGATGTCCTGACGTGCTTAGGATCACAGAATAGGGCGAGTCTAAAAAACTTGAGATGCAAAGATCTAAAGTGGATGACACTTTGCCATGAGTCTCTTTCAGAGAGTTCAACCAGGTTCTTTCCCAGACTTGACAGTGTTCGCTGTCTGAGTTTGATAAACCTAGGACTTACAAACAGCTGTCTGAAAGTCATTGCAAGCAATGTTCCAAATCTGCAAAGTCTGGATATATCTGAAAACTTTGATATCACAAATATTTCACCTCTTGAAAAGCATGCAGAACGGCTACAAGTGTTGATAATGTACAAGCTAAACCAACTGACTAATGTCACCACTGTTGATACTCTGCATACGCTGAAGCAGTTGCGACATCTGGATGTGTCTATAAAGGGGAGAAGCACATTTCTTAACACCTTTCAAACAAGTTCCTTGCTGATGGATCCATCCACCAATCCCAACCTGACATCACTGGACCTGTGTGGAAGAGAGGAAGTGACAGAAGAAATGCTTGGGTAATTGCTTAATCATGTGTACACACACACACACACACACACACACACACACACACACACACACACACACACACACACACACACACACACACACACACACGCACACACACACACATATATATAATTATATATACATACACACAAACACACACATACATTCACACACACACTACAATACATACACACACACTCATTAGCAAACGCACACACAAACGTGCGCGCACACACACACACTTTCCTACATACACACATAGGTTACGTAGATATTCCTAAAATATCAATACAACTTTATGTTAACCAGAGAAGAGACAGTTCTTGATGATAGGAAAGTTTTTAAAATGAATTTATTATTGTGCATATGCGAGACTCACTCTCTCTCTCTCTCTCTCTTTCTCTATCTGTATGTGTGTGTGTGTGTGTGTGTGTGTGTGTGTGTGTGTGTGTGTGTGTGTGTGTGTGTGTGTGTGTGTGTGTGTGTGTGTGTGTGTGTGTGTGTGCACGCGCGCTCGCGACGCTACTCATCTCTATGTTTGCCTTTTTCAATACTTTGTTCAGGGCATTTCTGGATGCACATCCATCGCTGACTTTCCTGGGTCTGTTGTGCAATGAAGCCAGTGGCTATCCCATGTTTAACGTGAAGTCCCTACAGTACAGACCTGGCATTAAAGTGAGTGAGTGATAATGAGAATCAGTTAATTTATGTTCTATTTCTTTTTATTTGTTTTGACAAGATATATAAGACAAACAGTGTGACCTAAACAAAATCACTTATTTAAGTTCAAAACACATACCAGACTATCACATCTTCAACAAAGGATCTGTATGCGTGTAGTACAGTCACTGTCAACAATATACTACACGTCATTATTGAAGGGCCAGGAACGTTTTTGAGTCAATTTTTGAAAGGAGAAATAACCTATTTTCTCTTACTCTTTTCTCCAATTCGTTGCCGTAACTGAATGGATAAGAGCTCAGACAACATTGCAGTTTCCTTTTGGCACGTGTTTGGGGATTTGCCGATTTGCAATGGGCGGCCCAAGGAAGACAATTTCCACACGAAATTGTCGAATCTTCAGCAGGGTCTCTCTGACGACGCAGGCAAGGTAGCGACAAAATTCGCTTTGCACGTGCAAGGCAAGCCCTTTTTGAACACTACTCCAGCCAAAGTTGCCCGCAGACGAGGATAAAAAGGACCCGTTCTTGGTTCGTTTTAACCATGCTTGCAAGACGACGGATGACGGATGAGCAGCGGGGGAGAGCCCTCGCTCTGCTTGATGAAGGCCTAGCGCAGCGGGAAGTTGCTAGACGACTTGAAGTGTCGCATTCCACAATCCAGAGACTGCTGGAGCACTTCAATGAGACTGGAGCAGTCCAGGAAAGGCGTCACACCGGTCGACCCAGAGTAACGACAAGACAGCAAGACCGCTACCTTGCCCTCTCCGTCCTGAGGGAAAGGGCATCCACTGCGGTGACCTTGAGGGGTCAGCTGAGGGACGCAACAGGTGCTAACATCAGCTGCAGCACGGTGAGAAGACGGCTACATGAGGCAAACTTGAGGTCACGGAGACCGGCCGTCCGACCCGTGCTGTCACCGGTCAACAGAGTGCGCCGCATGACCTGGGCCAGGGAGCACGTGACCTGGACAAGGCAACAGTGGGCCCGGGTCTTGTTTTCGGATGAGTCCAGGTTCACCCTGACCTTTAACGATGGCCGGGCTCGGGTGTGGCGACGTCAAGGGGAGAGGTTCGCTGACGCCACTGTCCAAGAGCATAACCGGTACGGCGGCGGGTCGGTGATGGTGTGGGGTGGCATGAGCCGTGGTACCCGGACCCCCCTGCTCCCCATTGACGGCATCCTGAACGGGGTCCGGTACCGGGACGAGGTTCTGGCGGCCGTGGCACTGCCTGCGCTTGTGGACCTTGGTCAAGGCGCCATCTTCCAGGACGACAATGCACCTGCGCATCGAGCACGCCTTGTGACCGACTTCCTGGAGCAGCATGAAGTCGTCCGTATGGCCTGGCCAGCGTGCTCACCTGACCTGAACCCAATTGAGCACCTCTGGGATGTGCTCGGGAGGCGCATCAGGGACAACCACCCCCCACCGGGCACCCTGGCCAGGCTGGTCGACATCCTGCAGATCGAGTGGGCGGCCATCCCTCAGGACACACTCCGTACCCTTGTGGGGTCGATGCATCGGCGCTGTGAAGCATGCATCCAGGCTCGGGGCGGACACACGCGATATTGAAAACAGATTGGCCAAATCTGACACTTTCTGTTTTTTGAAAATGGGGGGAGGTTCCTTTAAATGCATGTGCTGTTCACTAATGGGTCATTGTGCTAATTTCTTTTTCCAAAACAGGTGTGGAAATGATGAAATAAAACATAGAATCAATTCTAAACATTGTCAATTATTTCAACTTAAAATTAGAGAGGAAGGAAGAAGTGGCCCTTAAATTATGATTAGGAGTATATGTACTTACAAATATATCAACATACACAGGCAGGTCATACAGAACCCATGTGTACATGTCATAAGAAAACAGTCATATCAAACTTCATTTGTAGCTAGGGATAACTTATCACTAATATCAACCAAAGGACATAACTCTTGAGAGTCACGTAGAAATTATCTCCCATGTTGTTGAACTTCTCAAATCTAACATAGTTTGCGCTACCCATTCAGCTAGCATAGAAGCAGATACAAAGCACTAAAACCGTAAGCTCAGAACACTCCTTGTTCTGAGCTTCCCAAGGAGTGTTCTGAGCTTACGGTTTTAGTGCTTTGTATCTGCTTCTATGCTAGCTGAATGGGTAGCGCAAACTATGTTAGATTTGAGAAGTTCAACAACATGGGAGATAATTTCTACGTGACTCTCAAGAGTTATGTCCTTTGGTTGATATTATAAAAATTCTCCCTGCTTCCCTCTTATTTCTTTGGTATTACCAGTAATAGTTATTGCTACCATTTTTCTTTTGAAGTGTGCAAGTTCCACCTGTATCTGGTATTTTATGGGAACATATCTTTAAATTGAACTTTTTAATTACACATACTTATTATACCTCACTGATATATAGCCAGCAGTAATTGGATGTCCTACCCCATACCAATACTTGTTCGGATAATGTGGACATCACATATCTGTAGGCGTGTAGCGCATGTCCTGTATCTCCCTCTGTTCTGACAGCCACATTTTCCTGTCCTATGCCTATTTAGCTGAATGGTCCTTTTCTCTTTGTTTATTCTTATCAGTTGAGTTGTTTGCTCAGTTGTATTCTATTCAATTCTGTTCTCTTCTAGAGGGAAAGAGTGCGCCCATGACCTGACTGCTTTGTTTATGAGAATAATCGGCACAGTAATGGCTGAAATATGAACATTGATAACTGTAATTGTTCTGTTGTTTGAGACTGCAGAGTACTTTGAGAATAAACAGTGATAACTGTATTTGTTCTGCTGTCATATAAACTGTACAGTACTATCAGAATAATCAGTGATAACTGTATTGGTTCTGTTGTATCAGACTATAGCTATAGAGTATGTACTTTGACAATAATCAGCGATAACTGTATTGGTTCTGTTGTATCAGACTGTAGAGTACCATAAGAATACTCAGTGGTAACTGTACTGGTTTTGTTGTATCAGACTGCTGTGTATTGTATAATCATAATCAGCACATTCAGAAGTTGTTGTCTATTCTCTGTCATCTTTGAATGGACATGCAGACCCCCCTCCCCCACAAAGTTTTATTTGTTTGTTGGTTTGTTTGCTGCTATGTAGAGTGTGGTGAGCATATTCTGAGGCAAACTTTTTGCGTTATATAAATGGAATTGTTGTTATTATCATTAGTATTATTATCTTTATTATTGTTGTTGTTATTATTGTTATTATTATTATTATCATTATTATTGTTAGTGTTGTTATTATTATTATTTTATTATTATTATGTATTATTATTATTATTATTATTAATCATTATATTACTATTCTCACTTGTCTCACCTGTCAGTGTCACTGGGTTCAGTGTTGGCTGCTGCACATTTTGACATCACCATCTTTCTCTTCTTGATTTTTGTGGACAATTTCTTCAATATTTAGGCCACTGATGTTGGTTATCTTCTCAATGTATGAGATTGGAGGTCTGCCTTTCTTCCTTTTTGCCATTGTTTTTCCTTGAAAGATGGTTGCCGTGAGGTCCGTGTTCTTGTTACGTGACACATGGCCAGTGTATTTTATTTTAGTCTTCTCTTGTTGGTGTCTGCTAGTAGTTTTCTGGTGGTACCAAGTTCTTCCAGGACACTTTCATTAGTTCTTCTGTCTGTTCATTTGACACATATCAGTTTTATTAGAATCCAGGCTTCACAGCCATAAATCATGACAGGCCAGATCAAACATTTTGAATGTCTAACTTTCATTATCATCATCATCATCATTATTATTATTATCATTAATATATTATTTAGTTATTTTTATTATCATTATTTCATTATCATTATTATTATGATTATTTTCATCATCATATTATTATCAGTAGTAATGGGAGTAGTATCAATACTATTAGTATTATTGTTCTTATTGTTGTTGTTATTATTATTATTATTATTATTATTATTATTATTATTATTATTATTATTATTATCATTATTACCATTACTACTACTATTACTATTCTTCTTACTCTTATTGTTATGATTTTAGTTTTTGTTATTATTATTGTTGTCATCATTGTTGATGTTGTTATTGTTATTGTTATTATTATTATCATTATTATTATATTGATATTATCAGAATGACCATCACCAACACCATCATCATCATGACTTTTTTTTTTCATTATGATTATTACCACTAAAACTACTACTACTACTACTACTGTCATTATTATCATTTTGTTTCTTTGTAGTAGTAGTAGTAGTACTAGTAATAGGAGGTGGAGTAGTGTTGCTACTGGTGGTGGTAGTTGTAGTAGTAGTAGTAGTTGTAGTGTAGTAGTTATAGTAATAACAGTAGTAGGAGCATTGTTGTATGATCTTTGGGTATATCCTGTGATTCTGTTAGGAAACCATTGCTTTCTTTGTTGTGCCATGTTACTAAACAAAACTGTGATGGAAAATGTTAGCATACTTTTACATATGAAAAACAACAACAACAAACAAACAACCAAGAAACAAAACAAAACAAAAGAAAACAAAAACACAAGCACAACTCCTAGCGTTAGAGTTCCATCGATAATAATAAAACTTTCTCACTGCGATGTAGATTTGAATGAACTTAGTCCTGATACTCTTGGAAAATTAGTTAGTTAGTTAGTTAGTTAGTTAGTTAGTTAGTTAGTTTAGTTAGTTAGTTAGTTAGTTAGTTGGTTGGTTAGTCAGTTAGTTAGTTAGTTAGTTTGTTTGTTATTTAGTTAGTAAGTTAGTAAGTTACTTAGTAAGTATATAGTCAGTCAGTCAGTCAGTTAGTTAGTTCCTTACTTGCTTAGTGACTTGTTTATTTATTTAATCTATTTATTTATTTATTAGTCTTTATTCACAACACATGCAGTGTGAAAATGTGGGGTGAACTACACTGACCCATGATCAAAGTGTAAGTAGTGTAGGTGTAGTGTTCCACCTTCCAGTCTGTGTCTCAGGTGCAAACATGGCGCACACAACATTGTGCTTGCAGTCTCCATTTACCCAGCTGTAAAGAGATACATGACCCTTTTCAGGGTTGGACAAGGTAAAGCAGGAGCTTGGAGTTTGCTTCAAGATGGATTCATAGCTCTCAGTCAGACAATTCCACATGCAGTCCATCCAAATCTGCCAGCAACTATTTGGAAGATTCCCCATATGACCGTGTGCCCAGTGACCAGTTTGAAGTTTGGACTTTGTTCTAGAGGAATTCATCACACTCAGAGAATTGTGCTCCACCCAGATCTGCCAGCAGTTATGTGGCACACTCCCTGAGTCTGTGCAAAACCCTGTGTGCCAGCAAGGTCTTGAAATGAAGACAGCGAGTGAGGTGTGGGGAGAGGAGGGACCTATGAAACACTAAGCTGATATCACCAGAATGATGGAAACATTCAGATGAGCAGCCAACAGGCCAGTTTACATTGTTGCAGGCTGGGATTGAACCTGAGATATCAGATGTTGAGTCCATGGCTCTATCAAAAGAACCAACCAGTATAGAAATTGAGATCATCATAAGAGGCAACACCAATGCAGTAGAGATTAACATAAGACGCAACACCAGTAGAATTGAGGTCATTGTAAGAGACAACACCAGTAGAGAAATTTATACATCACAGATCATATAAAAGTATGTACAGTGTCACAAGATGAGTTAAATAAGTGACAAGTTTCCTGATCTTCTCTTCCTGTCTGTCTTTTTTATGCCTGATATGGGAACAACATAAATTGTCTTGAAGAATAGGTTGACTTGTTAATCTGTGTTTTGTTATTGTATTGAGATTATTGAGGCGAGCCAGTTATTATTATTTGAGGCAGCAGTTTAGCCGTCAGTGATGTTGAAGAAGAGAGTGGCCATTGTTAGTGTGGTTAATTGACATGTGTCTGGGTTCAAGTCTGTAGAGAAATAGCATGCCAGAAAGGACTACACACACACAGACTGTCTGTCTGTCTGTCTCTCTCTCTCTCTCCACACACACACACACACACACATCATACACACGTGAACCACACTCATATTGGTCACACATACACATGCGTACACACACTCACACTGACATCACATACCCTTACATATCACATGCACACACTACAAACACACACACACACACACACACACACACACACACACACACACACACACACACACACACACACATCAATATATATATATATATATATATATATATACACACATATATACACACACACTCACAGTATCACACACACATACAATCACAGACACACAGACATACACACACTCAGTGTCACATACATATACGATCACAGACACACACACATACATGCACACACACACACACACACACACACACACACACACACACACACACCACACACACACACACACACACACACGATATGATACATGCGGGGATAAGGGTTGTGGAAGGTAATCTGTGAGACAGCATCCATCCAGAGAACCGACAGAAGCATCGGTATCTCACAATGCAACTAACATTTTTAAAACTTCTTTGAACAATTTTTATAGCTAGTCCTCGTATACTCTGAGAGTGGTAGGACTTTAAAATCTACAGAACAGAACAGAAGTGTGAGAGAGAGGATTACACAAGAGGGAGGTTAGTGCGGGTTGGATGAGAGAAATGAGTACATGATGTGTGCATTTTCTATCAACATGGGTACTGGGCATGTGCTTGGCTAAAGTTCCATAATGTGTATTATGTTACGTTAGAACCAAACCAAAAAACAAATTATGAAAAAAAGAAAAGTGTAATGTTTGTTCCAGAGAGCGAAAGAGAAGAAAAAAAAAAGTTGCCAACAGCACCCGGTGTTCCCAGGCGGTCACCCATCCAAGTACTAACCGGGCCCGATGTTGCTTAACTTCGGTGATCGGACGAGAACCGGTGTTTTCAACGTGGTGTGGCCGTTGGCGTTAGTCATACAGAAATTAAGATAATTATACGTGTGATTCTATTTGAACTACAGTTTCGCAATGTTCGGGGTTTGGCTGGTTTTTGTAAAGTTTGGTTTTGGCCTGTAGTTCCTAAGTTTGTTAATTTTTTAGTGTACGACTGGTAACAGTAGCCATGCACAAAGATTTCGAGTACAACAGCAAGTTTTCATCCATGTTGACGCAGATTTCTTGATTTTGATATGTTTCAAAAACCATGACTGGCATATTTCGCAGTTGTCATTTCAGATTATTTATTTGTTTGTTCGACAGTCAGGTAGGTAAGCTATGAACAGTAAATAGGCCTACACCGTTCAAGGAGAGTGCCACACTTTAGAATAATGGGAAATAACTCCGCTCGAAAATGAACTTCGTGGTACCAACAGTTTCTTCCCTTTGATGCACTTCGCAAACGAAAGGCATAAGCGTGTTGCGTTTTGTCTCTGCCCATGTGTGTGTGTGTGTGTGTGTGTGTGTGTCTGTGTGTGTGTGTGATGAGAATGTGTGTGCGTGTGCATGTGCGTGCGTGTATATATGTACATTATTTATAATATATATTGCAGATAAACCAAAAAACAAATAACAAACTAGAATGTTGAGCCCAGTACTTCGGCCAGATATAGATATATGTGTGTGTGTGTGTGTGTGTGTGTGTGTGTGTGTGTGTGTGTGTGTGTGTGTGTGTGTGTGTGTGTGTGTGTGTGTGTGTGTGTGTGTTATATACATATACATATACATATGATATACATACACGCACACTGTCTATATGGTCGACTATCATAGTCGATAAGTTCAACTTAGCACTTTATTGTGTACCTTCATGTCTTATCTCCATGTTTGTGAGGGGGGTGCGGGTTGGCGCTAGGTGCCATGCGCATATGGAAGTTGCTGTTGTTTGTGCAGAGCCTCAGCAACCCTCTCCACCTGCCCCCACAAGTCCAGGGCAAACCGAGGTAAGACAGCTGTTCTCATAGAAGAAACACATGGCTGAACAGTAGATGGCAAGTTGCAGCATATGGCCAGAACCACAAACAGTGCTCTGTGGCAATTCCCTTTATGCAGTATGCGGGTACAGGATTTTCTGTGTGGGTTTACTCCCATAGCCTTTCCCCACCCAAGGGGTAACCCACAAGGCAGCGGAGACAGGCCCAGGTCGTACAGTCTACTGTCATACTGTAGCGGAGACTTTGCTCTGACCTGACAATGTATATGAATATGTATACATATATGTATATATCTGTGTGTGTGTGTGTGTGTGTCCATGCTTATATAAGCTACGCACAAAAAGTTAAGGATCACTATGAGAAAACAGGTGCGTAATAAACTCAGTTCGCTACTGTTATTTATTTCTCAGTCCAGCCAAATTGTTATGAATTCTTGTTCAGCTGTAAGTGGGCGATGTTGTGTTAGTGCGAAAATTGCACGGGATTCTCTACTACTGAGCTTGGCCGCAAACGGAAAAGCGGAAACTTGCGAAAAAGGACCTTGTTTTGGACCGTTCTGCCTGAACACATTGCACAAGCCAGATGGAAAAACCATTATGCACGTGCAAGCACTGCTGTTTATGTGTGAGATGCTGTCTCTTGCTTGGCTTTATAAGAAGACATTCCACCAGTAGTAGGCCTGATCTAACAATGCCTCCACGACGAAAATTGAGCGAGTTTGAGAGGGGACGAGCTGTTGCATGGTTCCAAGATGGTGTTCCCAAGCGAGAAGTGGCCAGGCGACTTCAGGTGTCCATCTCGGTCATTGTCAGACTGATTCAACGCTTCACAGCCACTGGGAGGGTCCATGAAAGACGCAGATCTGGTCGACCGAAGAAGACAAACCCACGTGAAGATCGTCTCATTGAACGACAAGCCCTGCAGACAAGAACAGCCTCATTCGAAGGCAGCTGAGGGTGGCTACTAACATCAACATAAGCCAGCAGACCATACAGAACCGCCTTCATGGGTTTAACCTCCGTTTCGTCGCCCAGCTGTACGGCCACGCTTAACTCCAGCCCATAGGGCAGCACGCCGCGCCTTCTGCAGATGTCACGTGAGGTGGACACGTCAGCAATGGTCCCAGGTCCTGTTCAGTGATGAATCACGCTTCACCATGAACCACAACGACGGCCGACTGAGGGTCTGGAGGCGCCCAGGGCAATGCTTTATTGACACCACTGTCCAAGAAAAGGTGGCCTTTGGTGGAGGTTCTGTAATGGTCTGGGGGGCCTTCAGCCTTCACCACAGAACACCCTTGTATCATGTACAGGGTAACCTGACTGGCCTCCGATACTGGGATGAGATCCTTCGACCGCTGGCTGTGCCTACACTGCAGCAGATGGGACCGACGGCTGTCTACCAGGATGACAACGCTCGCCCCCACAGGGCAAGGGTGGTCAACGACTTCCTGCAGCAGTCTGGAGTCAACAGAATGGAGTGGCCAGCATGCAGTCCCGATCTCAACCCGATTGAGAACCTCTGGGATGAGCTGGGTCGCAAAGTGAGGAGCAACCACCCCCCTCCCAGGGATGCCCAACACCTCTACCAGATGCTGCAGGCTGAGTGGCAGGCGCTTCCACAGAGGATCTTCACCAACCTGGTCAACTCGATGAGGACTCGCTGCGTCGAGTGCCAGAACAGCCATGGCGGTTACACGCATTACTGAACTTTTGGGAGCATCAGAATGCCCTGTCTTGTGATTTCAATGACTTTGGGAAATCAAATTTCGATACGTACCCACTTTGATCAAATGTACACACCAAACGATTGCTCGAAATTGAAGGCAATTGTGTATCGTTATCGCTAAAGCATGGAATTAAATGTTTGCCAAACTTCAACGCATTGGCTTTCTTATTTTGAAAGTTATGAATTTTTGTGCAAGTGATCCTTAACTTTTTGTGCGTAGCTTATATATACAGTGGAAACCATTTATAACAGGACCGGTTATAACAGGAATCCGGATATAACAGGGCTTTTTTCAATCCCCATTTTTTCTTCCTCTTTGTCTCTATTAAAACTTATCGGCAATAACAGGGAGACAAGAGGGCTCGATCGGTTATAGCAGGGATGCCGAGACGGGCTCTGCAGCAGAAAGGCCTAGGCCTAGACTCAGCACGCCACGCAGTAGGCCTAGATCTAGATCTAGGCTAGCCTTGGTATACTGTGTACTGTACACTGAAAGAACGCTTCGCAATGCGAGCGTGATGCGCGCGCAAGCGTGTAGGCCTGAGGCCACTGAGTCAGTGACTGACTGCGCCATCATTCAGTTTGTAAGCTTACTGCACACTTACACCAGACCAGATCTAGGCCTAGATCTACTGTTTATCAAGAGTTAGTTTATCAGTCCTTATTTCCCTTGATATCTGATATAACAGGGATCTGATATAACAGGGATTTTGATTTGGTCCCATCATCCCTGTTATATCAGGTTTCCACTGTATATATGTGTTGTGTGTGTGTGTGTGTCCATGCTTATATATATATACATATGTGGTGTGTGTGTGTGTGTGTGTGTGTGTGTGGTGTGTGTGTGTGTGTGTGTGTGAGACCTTGACCTTTAAATGAAGTGAACAGAATGACAGAGTGGACTAGTTTATCGGTGGCATTGCATCAAGATATACCAGACCAACTGTCCAATAAGCATTGACCCGATCCTGTCCATACTCAAGTATTTGCCACCACTTAAGAAAGGGAATTTCTAAACTAATTTGGGTAAAAATCCTTTTACAGACACTAGAGATATCTTTGCCAACCCATTTTATTCCCACACAGACTGATACTGCCACCACACCACACACACACACACCACACACACACACACACACACACACACACACACACATATATAATATATACATATGTGTGTGTAAAATATATATATTATTATATATATGTATGTATATATAATGTATGTGTTTATATTTTATACATAGCTACATATGGACATGTATGCATATATGTATACGTAACACATGTAATATAGTGTCAATGTGACCTCCCATCACCAATTCTGTCTTAACTCGCAGTCATTCGAACAGCACCAGGAGCTGAAAAGGTGACTGAGGGTCTGTCTGGGGTGTTTTGACCTTTTCTCAAAATTGATTTTTGTGGACTATAATCTATCCCCCACAGAATTTTTTTCTTGAAAAAAATATTATTAATGAATTTAAAATCGTATTTTAATGCACTGATTGCAGCAGAAATAATGCAATTTCCTACCAAAAGTACCCATTTTTGTCTCTTATTATGGACCATAGCCTATACAGTACCACCACATGTAATATACTGACATAAAGCTCTTTGGTACACCTTTCAGATAATGACAGCTGAAATTAGAAAGAAACCTGGTCAAAGCCACCAAATAGAGATTTAAGGAGAATGTGTAGGATAGTACATAAAAACTTTAAGAGGCCGTTTTCTCAAAATGACCATCATACAACTTAATGACTTTAAACATACATAACTTCTACATTTCTTTTTAGTACAAGCTTTATTTAGGTACCAAAATAATCAGTGATATGTATATCTCAAAATACCCAAAATGCTAGTTGACTGATTTCATGCTGGCAGGTTACATATATACATATACAGACATATAATTATATACAGGTCTGGAAAAACATGATTAATGCTTCCAAGACAGAAACTTCTGTGTACAAGCACACAGCCTCTGGCTGCCTTTATACTCCCTCCCACCCGCCCTTCTCTGTATGACACACAGTGAGGAGACTGAACAATAGCAGATTGAAAGACACACTGATGGAGCCACAGGAAAAAGTGATGTGGATCAAGTGAATGTTTGCACAAGAATGTTGGATGTTTTAGGTTAAGGAGGATGGGGTTGGTCTGTGTTTCATTAATGCATTATTCGAACAGTTGGTGTGTGTCAATAGGTAAATGCAAAACATTCCAATTCATTAGTAATCAACTTAGGCAACAGGATTCAACCTACTTGGGAAAATGAGGGTGGCCCTGAAAAGGGCCTTTGTTTTGTGGAGTGACTTGTTGACCAACTGTTTTAAGCTTTCCCGCCAGCTGCCTTGGACTGGGATTTCTTGGGAAGAAGCACAGCCTGGATGTTGGGCAGCACACCACCCTGGGCGATGGTGACACCAGACAGAAGTTTGTTCAACTCCTCGTCATTGCGGATGGCCAACTGAAGATGACGAGGGATGATTCTCGTCTTCTTGTTGTCGCGGGCAGCGTTGCCTGCCAACTCCAACACCTCAGCAGCCAGGTACTCGAGCACGGCCGCCAGATACACGGGAGCTCCGGCACCCACACGCTCGGCGTAGTTGCCCTTGCGCAAAAGTCTATGGATTCGACCAACGGGGAACTGAAGTCCTGCACGGGAAGAGCGAGATTTGCTCTTTCCCTTGACTTTTCCTCCTTTGCCACGGCCAGACATGATGGACGAAACGAATAGTGTGTACTACGCAAACTGCCTGAAATGCAGAGAACATACAACGATCAATTCCACAGGTCTTCCCCAGTATATGGACTTCTCCCTTTTCTCGTCACAAACACACCGCTGGCTACGAGACGGACCAATGAGAACGGCGCCGTGATCTACTCGCTACCACTAAACCGTGACATTAGTATATAATAAAAAATTCCCCCATGTGTCAGCATACTTGCAGGTTTAGTACAAGGAAGTAATCATGCCTCCCAAAGTGAGTGCTAAGGGCGCCAAAAAGGCTGGCAAAGCCAAAGCCGTTCGTTCCGGCGACAAGAAGCGCAAGAAGAAAAGGAAGGAAAGCTATGCCATCTACATCTACAAGGTGCTGAAGCAAGTGCACCCTGATACTGGCATCAGCAGCAAGGCCATGTCTATCATGAACAGCTTTGTCAACGATATCTTCGAGAGAATCGCTGCTGAAGCGTCCAGGCTGGCCCACTACAACAAGCGTTCCACCATCACCAGCCGAGAGATCCAAACGGCTGTGCGTCTGCTGCTGCCAGGTGAACTGGCCAAGCACGCCGTCAGCGAGGGTACCAAGGCTGTGACCAAGTACACGAGCAGCAAGTAAAGTGCTCTGACAACCTTCACGCCCACATCAAAAGGCCCTTTTCAGGGCCACCCACTTTTCCCAAGCGAGATTGCTTCTTCTGGTTGCCCAAGTTGATTTAAAAGTTAGAACATACGTTCCTTTGGCCCATAGGGTTACTATCCAGTAAATTTAGCAGAGAAGTAATTTTGTGTGCACACATTTCGTTTTACCTCCAGCATAACTATAACAGCTACACTCGTTTTCTTTGTGTTGAAATTGTGTGAGGGGATAAGTTCACAAAAATAAATTGCGCTTATCTCTGTCATAGGGGTGGAGAAGTGTTTGGCATAGTAGGGCGGACAAAAATGTTTGTTTTTTGTTCGTTTCCTTCCCTGCTTTTTAGAAATAGGAATTTGGGGAAATTATTCATACAAGTACGCATTTACACTCCAACATGCATACGCATAAACATACATAGATACATGTACATCCACACATTGCGCTATATAAATATTGTAATTATTATTATTATATGTGTTGAAATAAACAAAAGTACATGGTACATTGTCAGGTGTGAATTTTATTGTTCCTTTTGTCCTAAAGCTTAGCACAAGAGCAGGTTTGTGTGTGCACATTCCTTCGGGTAAACTTCAGCATAATCAAATCAAGCGTAGCAGCTGCCCTTCACTCACGTTTTTGTTAAAATCGTGAGAGGGGGTCGTCATATACAAACCTCTCTCTGTCTCTGTCTGTCTGTCTGCCTGCCTGTCTGTCTGTCTGTCTGTCTTCTCTCTCTCTCTCTCTCTCTCTCTCTCTCTCTCTCTCTCTCTCTCTCTCTCTCTCACTCTCTCCTCTCTCTCAAGAGCAGAAAGAAGATATTCTGTAAAGTACGGACAGGCGAACATTAACAATACACATGCTTTTCAAAACATTTGTTAAACAATAGGAATTTGGGGAAATTAAGCACAAGCACACTATTACACACATGTACGCACGCACTCACACACACGCATACAGGCATACACGTACCACCCTGTGCTTCAGGCCAATGTGTTTACCTTTCATTCTTGATATTTTGTGTCAGTCTTCCATCAGACTGTGTTCTCTGCGTGCAAGTGTCGTGGTCAGTGAAGGAACCTGACATATGGGCACTTTTGTGTTTGTGAAAGGACACACACATACACACACACATTATACAGAGAG
>JAPXFY010004265.1:5000-7500 GCA_030674185.1 Monoplex corrugatus | reverse complement strand
AAAGACCACACACAAAATATTGCAGGCGGTGATGCAGCAGTAAAACATATAAACAGTTTGTCCCACAAGCCAAGATGACCTGTGTCTGGGGAGTGAGGTGGTAAGGGGACGTCAACTTCTCTGAGAAGGGCCAGCATTATGAAGGCGGTACCCATCACTTCTCCTTCGCTGCCTTCTGTCCTTGTCGGCTGTGGCTGACTATCATCATCATCATCATCATCATCATCATCATCATCATCATCATCATCATCATCATCATCATCATCATCATCATCATCATCATCATCATCATCATCATCATCATCATCATCAGGTGCCTTGCCGCATGGCGTTAGCGATCACGGACTTCCATCTGTCTCTATCTCTTGTTGCCTCAAGCATCTCTTCCATCCTCCTTGTCTTCAGCCACTCTGCAAGTCCGTCTAGTATCTTCTCCCTGGGTCTACCTGGTGCTCTCCTTCCCTCCAGCTTTCCCGTTGTGACCAGGTGTTCCAATTCCCCTTTCCTCATAAAATGGCCTATGAATGCTGACTATAGCGTTGGTGAATCCCCCGTGGGGATGCCGGGGGTTCTTTCAGTATAAACAATATCCCCACCTTCTGGAAATTCTGTGCTAGAAATTTCCTCTTTTCTGTCACTCTCTTTGTTTCTGCCTTCCTCCTTTGTTTTCTGTCATTTCTTCCTATCATTTTCAGCCTTGCTGGTCCATTCAACTGGTTGTGTTCTAAATTACATACATTCTCTTAGGATTGATCATTGGGTACATGCATTGACTGCATATTTGGGTCTGGGGAAATGTGCATTGGAGGAGCAATTTCAGGTAACTTAGGGCCATTTTTTACGTATGCTTTAGTGTCCTTAGTAATGTTCACATTTGTATTCACGTTTGTTTTTTGAAATCCTCCAGTGATAATTTGGATAGAGTGGTCAACACCAGGGGCATATCCTTAGATTATGTGCGCATATGCATTGATGTGTACTTAATTTTTTTCCAAGTTCTTTTTTCCAACAAGATGTTGTGAACGTTTTGAAATGATTATAGCAAAGAAGAACTGGTTGGGGATGTTCTACTATGGAGACCCAGCCACGGCAAACAAAGACCAGGACGTCCAAAGAAGACCTTCATCGACCAACTGATGGATGATACGGGCTGTCAGTATGATGAACTACCTACTGCAATGTCTGACAGAGAAGGATGGAAGAAACGTGTCATGGATAGCCGAGCAAGCTCGACATGATGATGATAATGATAGCCCTGATAAGGCTCTGTCCAGTCGGCTGGACTTTAAACAATAAGAAAAAGAATATGTTCTGGTGAAAGATCCCGGGGCTCAGTTGTGCAATTGATCTTAGGCGCTCTGTGTGTGCTTATCGGTAAAAATAGAAGTCTTAACAAGGAGTTCGGTTAGGATAGGATTGCTTACCTTTTGAGTGTACATGCGTTAAGCTCGTCTTTCCTACCAGTCACCGTGGTGTCGTGGTTAACGCAACGGACTACCGACTGGAAGGTTGTGGGTTCGAATCCCCATCAGTACCTTCAAAAATATATCATTGTGGGGTTTTTCGGATCTAACCGGCTCCTACCCAGAGTTGGGCGTGCTATCGGCTCATTGGGAAGACTGGGACCACACAGTCGAGCCTCATCCACTTCGCTGATGCGGCATTGAGGATGTTGCTCAAATTTTCTGACCAGCACCGCAGGTGTCTGTATCTCTCGGGCCTGGTTGACGCCAGGATATATTATGACAGTAAGCGTAGAGTACAACCCTGTCACGCAGTCTCAATCCTAGATGGAACTCTATAGCATCATGATTATCATCCACATCGACATCATCATCATCGCATAATGAAAACTGTTTCAGCTTCTGCGGCCATTGATTTAAAGTGGCGTAGAAAATAAAACGAAAAAAAAAAAAAAAAAAGCTCGTCTTTCCTAAGTTTGCTCAGGCCAGAGGCAGACTTACCATCTATATCAGCTGTGCAGTAATGCCCTAGACTCAAGGACTGACGTCTCGTGCTCAGTGGGGAGAAGAGTGGCAGAATGGTTCAGACGTTCACCTGCCAATAACTAAACTTGAAGTTCCAGGGCTCGTTTCCTGTTGAGGCCTCGATTTTTCTCCTTACTTTGATCGGAAAATCGAACTGAGATCTTGCGTTTACGCTTGACAAAGGCCAGATGGCCGAAAATTTGCACCTGTCTTGTCTGGTTGTATGAAATAAGCGTTCTGATTTTCGTGTTTTTATGGTTCCCTTTTGCTTCAAAACTGGCGGTCGCACTTGTTTTGAAAAAAAAAAAGAAAGACATAGAAAAAGAGACAGAGAGACAGAAACTCAGGGAGAGAGAAAGAGAAGTGGAGAGGTGAGAGAGAGAGAGAGAGAGACAGAGAGAGAGAGAGACAGAGAGAGAGAGAGAGAGAGAAAGAGACAGACAGAGAGAGAGAGAGAGAAAGAGAGACAGACAGAGAGATAGAGAGACAGAGAGAAAGAGAGAGAAACAGAG
>JAPXFY010000426.1:57500-58981 GCA_030674185.1 Monoplex corrugatus | reverse complement strand
CACCCCCCACAAAAAAACCCACAACAACACACACACCCCACCCCACACACACACACAACCACACACACACCACCCACCACAAAAACACAAAACACACACACACATACAACAAAAAACCGCACAAAAACACACACCCGCGCCACAAAAACACACCCCCAAACCACACTCACACATCCACACATACGCACACACAAAAACCCCACACACACGCACACATACACGCACACACAGCACACACCACATACACACACACACACACACACGCACACAGCAAACCCCACATACCACACACAAAACACCAGTTTATTCCTCCATGCTTCACACGTGCGTTATCTGGGCTTCCCTTCCTTTTCTCTCTCCCTCCTCCTGCGCTTTTCGTCCCCTCACCATCCCTTTCTTCCTCCACCGACAGTTTCCCCCCTTTCCCTTTCTACATTCCAGCGAACCCCTCACATCGGTATTTACCCCTCACCCTCCCCCTGTCAACGCCTGCCTTGTCGGCTGTCATTCCCCCTTCATCCACAGCTGCAATGAACTGTAGCGTGCAACCTGCCCCTTTTGGATCCAACCTTGAAACCTGACATTACAAAGGGCTCCGCACGGTGGAATCTTTCCTCTTGTTCGGGATGCGGGGCGGGAGAAGAAAGCATAGAAAGTTGCTTTTGCCAGTCGTGCTCCCCCTATCTCCTCATGGCCCCCCACCTCGCTCTGCGTTCCATCAAACCCTAATTACGTCCCCCTTTTTTCAAGCCTGGTTCTCTTTTGGGTGCCCCCAAAAGAAACTGACCCTCTCTGTTTTCAATGCCCGATAGGGGGTACACAGTGAAAGAACCGCCATCAACGATTTTGTCATTGACAACGATGTCATGTGTTGTGTTGACAGAGACTTGGTTGCTGCCCAGTGGTGATGAGGCCAAGTGTTGTGGATTTTTCCCCCCCCAGGCTTCAAGACTCTCGCTTCCTCGGCAAGACCGTGGTGGAGGCATCGCTTTTGTTGTGTCTGATGCCATTACTTCCTCCATTAGTGCTACCTCGAACTTCTCCTTCCCTCACACTTCATTTGAACTGGCCCAACTTACTCTCCCCCTTTCCCCCAGCTTCTACTTCATGTCTTCTGCTTGTACCGCCCCCCTCCTAAAAAAAAGAACCATCTCAAGGACTCACTCTTTCTCGACGAGCTCCCAATCTACTTGAACATTATGAACTGGTTGGGAGGCAATTTCTTTTGGTGGGAGACTTTAACTTCCATGGGATACCCCTCAAATACATATCCGTCGCGTCTCAGGATCTTCTTAAATCCTTCAATCTATCCCAGGCTGTCACCTCCCCTACCCACAAGTCGGGCCATATCCTCGACTGGATCATCACCTGAAGGAGAATGGTTGAGCTCTGTCTCGCCCCAGCCTGTCCCTGACTTCGGCCACTACCCTGTTCTACCCCATGCTGAACCTCCTTTCCCTCTAAGCCTCCCCGCTACATTG
>JAPXFY010000426.1:25000-40000 GCA_030674185.1 Monoplex corrugatus | reverse complement strand
CTTACAACCATTTTCATCTGTCAACAATGAAAAACGACGCTGTTGATTTTAGTGTATAACAGCTCTCATTCTTGAGCATCGAATGATGGCAAAGATAGTCAACGTGTTTTGTGGTAAACAATGGAGGACTGTATCTACCATTAGTAGGTCAGCATGTTTTGTGGTCAACAGTAGAGGACTGTCTACACTGATAGGTCTACGTGTTTTGTGGTCAACAGTAGAGGACTGTATGTATCATTGGTAGGTCAACGTGTTTTGTGGTCAACAGTAGGGGACTGTATGTATCATTGGTAGGTCAGCATGTTTTGTGGTCAACAGTAGAGGACTGTATGTAGCATTAATAGGTCAGCATGTTTTGTGGTCAACAGTAGGGGACTATATGTATCATTGGTAGGTCAGCATGTTTTGTGGTCAACAGTAGAGGACTGTATATATCATATATAGGTCAGCATGTTTTGTGGTCAACAGTAGGGGACTGTATGTATCATTGGTAGGTCAGCATGTTTTGTGGTCAACAGTAGGGGACTGTATGTATCATTGGTAGGTCAACGTGTTTTGTGGTCAACAGTAGGGGACTGTATGTATCATTGGTAGGTCAACGTGTTTTGTGGTCAACAGTAGAGGACTGTATGTATCACTGGTAGGTCAACGTGTTTTGTGGTCAACAGTAGAGGAATGTATGTATCATTGGTAGTTCAACGTGTTTTGTGGTCAATAGTAAAGGTCTGTATGTATCACTGATAGGTCACTGTGTTTTGTGGTCAACAGTAGAGGACTGTATGTATCACTGGTAGGTCAACGTGTTTTGTGGTCAAGAGTGGAGGATTGTATGTATCATTGTAGGTCAGTGTGTTTTGTGGTCAAGAGTGGAGGATTGTATGTATCATTGTAGGTCAGTGTGTTTTGTGGTCAAGAGTGGAGGATTGTATGTATCATTGATAGGTCAGTGTGTTTTGTGGTCAAGAGTGGAGGATTGTATGTATCATTGTAGGTCAGTGTGTTTTGTGGTCAACAGTAGAGGACTGTATGTATCATTGATAGGTCAGTGTGTTTTGTGGTCAACAGTAGAGGTCTGTATGTATCACTGGTAGGTCAGTGTGTTTTTGTGGTCAACAGTAGAGGACTGTATGTATCGTTGATAGGTCAGTGTCTTTTGTGGTCAACAGTAGAGGACTGTATGTATCATTGGTAGGTCAGTGGTCTTGTGGTCAACAGTAGGAGACTGTATGCATCACTGGTAGGTCAACATGTTTTGTGGTCAACAGTAGGGGACTGTGTGTATCATTGGTAGGTCAACATGTTTTGTGGTCAACAGTAGGGGACTGTATGTATCATTGGTAGTTCAACGTGTTTTGTGGTCAACACGAGGACTGTATGTATCATTGGTAGTTCAACGTGTTTTGTGGTCAACAGTAGAGGACTGTATGTATCATTGGTAGGTCAACGTGTTTTGTGGTCAACAGTAGGGGACTGTATGTATCACTGGTAGGTCAGTGTTTTGTGGTCAACAGTAGAGGACTGTATGTATCATTGGTAGTTCAACGTGTTTTGTGGTCAACAGTAGGGGACTGTATGTATCATTGGTAGGTCAACATGTTTTGTGGTCAACAGTAGAGGACTGTATGTATCATTGATAGGTCAGTGTGTTTTGTGCTCAACAATAGGGGACTGTAGGTATCATTGATAGGTCAACGTGTTTTAGTGACCAACTGTAGAGGACTGTATGTATCATTGATAGGTCAACGTGTTCTAGTGACCAACAGTAGAGGATTGTATGCACTGGGTCTGTGTACAAGCGTTAATAGGAACTCTCTACGCAGAAATGTTTACGTTGATCCCATAACAACACTGACCACTATGCAGTGGTATTTTAATACTTGTTATGAATGTTTCCTGATGTTTAGATTGTAGATGCAAAAGTACAACACACTTTCCAGTAATTTTCTCTTTACCTTCCAACAAAAAGAAATTGTAGGTATTATTTTCTGAAGATCTAAACGTTTTGACTTTATGTTTTCTCTCTAGTAGGTGAATGGAAGATTGCAAGATGTACAAGATCAATACATATTTGTTATGCATGATTGCCAGAAAATTCAGCACTTAAAGCTATGTGTTGTAACAAAGATTGCCAGAAAATTCAGCACTTAAAGCTATGTATTGTAACAAAACGTGGAAGACGTAAACCTGTAGACTTAACTATTTTCAAGACATGTATAAAAACAACACATTGCAGTTGTAAAGACACATTTTTTTTCTATTCTATTTCTGCGTATTTTTCCATCTTTCAAAAAAATTTCCAGACACATTTAACAGAGTGTTTTAAAATGGTCAGACTAGCCATTATACAGAGTATTGTAAAATAGTCAGAATGGTCATTATACACAGTGTTGTAAAATGTTCAGACAAGTTAATATACACAGTGTTGTAAAATGATCAGACAAGTTAATATACACAGTGTTGTAAAATGGTCAGACTGGTCATGATACACAGTGTTGTAAAATGGTCAGTGGTCATTATACACAGTGTTGTACAATGGTCAGACTGGTCATTATACACAGTGTTGTACAATGGTCAGACTGGTCATTATACACAGTGTTGTACAATGGTCAGACTGGTCATTATACACAGTGTTGTAAAATGGTCAGACTGGTCATATACACAGTGTTGTAAAATGTTCAGACAAGTTAATATACACAGTGTTGTACAATGGTCAGACTGGTCATGATACAAGTGTTGTACAATGGTCAGACTGGTCATTATACACAGTGTTGTACAATGGTGAGATGGTCATTATACACAGTGTTATACAATGGTCAGACTGGTCATTATACACAGTGTTTAAAATGGTTCAGACTGGTCATTATACACAGTGTTGTAACAATGGTTGACTGGTCATTATACACAGTGTTGTACAATGGTCATGACTGGTCATTATACACAGTGTTGTAAATGGTCAGACTGGTTATTATACACAGTGTTGTAAATGGTCAGACTGGTTAATATACACAGTGTTGTAAACTGGTCAGACTGGTTAATATACACAGTGTTGTAAATGGTCAGACTGGTTAATATACACAGTGTTGTATGTATAAACATGGTCAGACTGGTTAATATACACAGTGTTGTAAACTGGTCAGACTGGTTAATATACACAGTGTTGTAAACTGGTCAGACTGGTTAATATACACAGTGTTGTAAACTGGTCAGACTGGTTAATATACACAGTGTTGTAAATGGTCAGACTGGTTAATATACACAGTGTTGTAAAATGGTCAGACTGGTTAATATACACAGTGTTGTAAAATGGTCAGACTGGTTAATATACACAGTGTTGTACAATGGTCAGACTGGTCATTATACACATTTTAATATGTCAATGTATATCAATGTGTCAGACTGGTCATTATACACAGTGTTGTAATATGGTCAGACTGGTCATATACACAGTGTTGTAATATGGTCAGACTGTAATATACACATGTTGTAAATGGTCAGACTGGTCATATACACAGTGTGTATAAAATGTTCAGACTGGTAATATACATCTGTATAATGTCAGATGGAATCATCTGTTCTATGAGGAACACCTGTTCAAAGCACATACCACACCCTGTAATCAGAATATACTAACCATTGAATATGTACCCAACAATTTCAGATATACATTGGTAGGAACTACACTTAAACAGTTTGGCTTTGCTTCGAGGATCATGGCATGCTGCAGCAAATATCAGCCTTGTTGAGAAATAGATATGAATAAAATACTTATAAACTGTAACTACATGTATTATAACATTATCAAAATTCCCCTTACTATGACTGCTAAATATTCTTCTTTCTAAAGAATCAAAATCATCTGCAATAAGTGATGCAAATACATGTTTTACTTCATGGACTGCAGCTCCCATATGCACTTGATTATGCAAATGGACGTTGCCGTGCATGATAGTTTTTGTTTTTTGTTAGTTTTGTTTTGTTAACCTGCCATTTGGGCTTCATAGTGTTTTCAAGAGTTTATATCTATATCAATATAATTATATGTAAACTCTGTACAATGTCTCCCTGTGTTGATCTTCTATTGCTGTTTTTTTTTACGAAAAAGAGGAAATTAGTCACATCACATTGACTGAAACCACACGTGAGCACTTTTGAATTCTAATAATATGATGTATGCTGCTGAGACAGGTCGATAAGTTTAAATACCTGTAAACGATCATTTCACCAGACGGCAGATGCACATCAGAAATAGCCGGCAGAATCGGCCAAGCCAAAACAGCATTCAAGAAGATGAAAAGCATTCTTACCAACAAATGCCTATCAATTAACATCAGGAACAGAGTTCCTGTATGTTATATGGGACCAATACTGTTATACGGTTGTGAGGCGTAGACAGTCAACAATCAAAGCCAGGACAAGGTTGAGGCAGCCAAAATGTGGTTTCTAAGAAGAATGTTGAGAGTTCCATGGACAGCAAAGAAAACAAACGAGACAGTCTTGAAGGAGGCTGACAGAAGAAGATCACTCATAAGGAAGTTAGGAAAAGACAGGCAACATTTGTAGGCCATTTTATGAGGAGAGGGGAATTGGAACACCTGGTCACGATCGGAAAGCTGGAGGAGAAGAGAGCACCAGGTAGGCCCAGGGAGAAGATATTAGATGGACTTGCAGAGTGGCTGAGGACAAAGAGGGTGGAAGAATTGCTTGAGACAACAAGAGATAGAGACAGATGGAAGTCCATGATCGCCAACGCCATGCGCAAAGCACCTGATGATGATGATGATGATGATGATGATGATGAAGCTACTGATAAAATTGTGACTGATTATTCAGCATAAACACGTCAGGCAAACAGTAACATCAACAGCAAAGGACAGGAGAACAAACTGAACATTATAATTTGATGGTTTCCCTTACATTTAATGCTGTAAATACCGGACAAAACGACAAAAGAAAGGTGAAAGATAGACCGAAGTTTCTTGCTCACGTACAGACATACAGAACATAACAACACACACACACACACACACACACAACCCAACACACACACACACACACACACGACCAATCTCACGACACAACACACACACACAACACACACACACACACACACACACACACACACACACACACACACACAAAGATAGACCGAAGTTTCTTGCTCACGTACAGACATACAGACACACAAACACACACACACACACACACATACACACACACACACACACACACACACACACACACACACACACACACAACACAACACAAAACAAAAGATAGACCGAAGTTTCTGCTACACGAATACAGACATACAGAACAACACACACACACACACAACAACACAACACACACACACACCCCACACACACACACCACACGACACAAGATAGACCGAAGTTTCTTGCTCACGTACAGACATACAGACACACAAACACACACACACACCACACACACACAACACACACACACACACACACAAACCACACACACACACTCACACATAACCAGAGTACAGACAACAGAGAAGACGACAGAGAAAGTGAGACAGATGGACAGAGAGACAGACAGACGACAGACAAACAAACAGACAAAGAGAGAGACACAACACATACACACAACGCACGCGGGCGCACGTAGGTCGCACACAACACACACACACATACACACACCACTCACACTCACACACACACACACACACACACACCACACACATACACACACACACATCACACGCACACACGCACTCGCATACAGAGAGAGAAAAGAGAGAGGGATGGGAGAGAGCCAGAGAGAGAGGGAGAAAGAGAGAGACAGAGAGAGAAGAGATGGAAAAGACACAGAGAGAGACAGACAGACAGACAGAGCAGACACAGATGACAGAGAGACAGATAGAAGGATAGAGAGACAGAGAGAGAGAAAAAGAAGAGACAAGAGGAATGAGAGAGGAGAGATTGAGAAGAGAGAAGAGAAAGAGATGGAGAAAGACAGAGAGAGGCAGAGACAAAGACAGAGAGAGAGAGAGACAGAGAGAGAGAGAGAGAGAGAGAGAGACAGAGACAGAGACAGAGACAGAGACAGAGACAGAGACAGAGAAAAGACAGAGAAAAAGACACACGCACACACACACGGCGCGCACTAGCGCTAGTAGGATTAGACCAGACAGAGGACACACACAAACACACACAGACACAACAGACACACACAACACACACACACACACACACACACACACACACACACACCAGCACGGCATACAGACACACAACACAGACACACTCACAGACACACACACCACACACACACACCTACCACACACACTACACACACACCCACACAGGCGGGCGTATAAAGCACAAACGCATGCCGCGCACACACGCAACATACACACTTACAGACACACACACACAACACACACACACACCACACACACACACACACACACACACACACACACACACACACACACACACACACACACACACACACACACACACACACACCCCACAACACATGCACACAAACCACTGTTGTTTATCTGAAGTGTATGAGCCAGTCAATGTTTTACGTCATCTATTAACAGCCAATCATAACAGTATGGGATTCCAGCCATTGTAATAGTTTAGCTTCTTTAGATTTTCTCCTTTTTTCCGCCAGTGTGTTGAAGGTATACATGAAGGGATTAAGTGCAGAGTTTAAGGGCAATACGAAGATAGCTAATGCCACATTCACTTCTCCAGGGATGGGAATATCAGCCAGTGCTAACATTCCACACAGTCCAACAGGAAACCAACACATGAAATCTGTAACAGCAACACTGATCAATCGCTGAGCTATGGTCATGTCATGTGACACTTTGTTCGTGTTTGTTGTCATGGCATTCATCTGTATTGACCAGTAAATGAAGGCTTGGCCTGCAGAGATCAGCAGAAACAGAACAAAATTAAGGATGATTAATATACTGAAAGCGTAAACTCTTCCTTTGAAATCTTGTCTTGTAACTGGCAGTGGAATACATATACTTGTCTGGCTATAAAACTCCCAGTGTGATGTTACTGGAAGTAAAGGTATTATGGCAAGAAACCAACCAACCAACCAAATCAGCAGACAAGCCACTACTGCTGATGTTCTCTCAAATCGCAAGGAGCTGAATGGAAACTGAAGAACAATAAAACGATCCAGTGTGATAAGCCAGATGATCAGAGCTGATACTTCACTGGACAACAATGACAGAAAGCCAGCCATCTTGCAGGTCACACTGTTCTTCCATGTGTCATCATGATGGAGATATCTACCACGGAATACTTCATCAGTCACCCCAATGATAGCAATGTAGACACCCATCAGAAAATCAGCCATAGTAAGGTTGGTGACAAACACACTAAACCCACTTGATGACGTTGTCTTCCTCGCACACAAACGCATGAAGAAACAGAAGACATTACCAGTCACTGACAGACAGCTGATCAGCCAGAGAAACCCTCGGTACATTCCTGATTCTAGTAAATCTTCACACGAGGAAATTTCGTTTAAGGGAGAATAGCAAAACGCAGCATCACATTTCTCTGGTAGTATTTCTTTACAGCAGAATTTATAGTTTAATGTAGATATGACATGTAGAAAGAACATATCTTTAAACACGTCAGGAGGGAATGTTTTTACTGGACTACCATCCATGTACAGTTCAGCTAAGCGTGGTGTGGACTTGAAACCACTAGGACCAATACTATGAATGGTGGTGAAAGACAAGTTGAGCTTCTTCAGGCGTAAGAATTTCGACAAGACTTTGGTGTCAAAAACTGTTAGTGTAGTGTAAGACAAGTCTATCACTGTTAGTGATGTTTGCGTGGTATGAGATGAGTTGTCAGTGTAAAGTGAAGTGAGGGGATTGCTGGATAGAGACAATATTTGTAGATTTTGTAATTTAATAAAATGGGCCATGTTTATATGCTGCAGTTTGTTTCCACTGAGATCAAGAAGCCTTAAATTGGACTGTCTGATGTTAAAAAGATCGGTCAAGGAACAGTGGGCAAGAACCAGATGAACAAGGTAGGCATTGTTGTTTACAGCAGACAGATTCATTCCTGAACCTGTGGCATCCAAAGAACGGAGATCAGGGAATAGTGATGCAGAGAAAGGCTGAAAACAAAGAAAGGAGTGACTCTGACACTGACATCCAAAAGGACAAATCACATCACATGATATTTCATCATCATGCATTGGACAGTGGGGCCAGCCATCACACAGGTGATCACCATGTACACATAGTTTTGAAGCTCTGCATCTGAAGAATCCTGAACACACCATGTTGTCACATCCCAATTCGTCCTCATGGTCAATACAGTCATACATTCCATTGCATCGTGTGTATACAGGAAGACAGTCGTTAAACTTACCTGGACAACGGTAGTGGGTGACAGGACAGGAATCATTGAACTTCATTGGGGTTGATTTGAACATCCTGACACCATCAAAATTAATAAGAGCAGGAGATGGAAGATTTCTATAGTCTTTCTGATCAATGAAAAATTCATCACAGTCTTTTTCATCTGTTCCATCTGGACAATGAAACAACCAGTCACACAGGTTGTCATAAGAAACACACTGACCGTTAGTGCAGGTAAACATGCTGACACAAGGAGGATGTTTACAGAATGACTCATCACTCTCATCCTGACAATCAGGTCTGAAGTCACATACCAGTGTGTATGACAGTGTGGTGACGTCATTATCACACGTAAACAAAGCTATGTGTCGATCTTCTGATTCGCTTTGTCATGCATATTTGACATATTTGTGGCAAAACTACAAGGGAACGTGTATCCCTTACCACATACATTAAATATGTGTGAACCACATAACAGAAAGTCATGCGTAACATAACCATCAGGACAGGTCATCAGAGATGGTTGTCGTGTGTGCAACAACAACTGTGTACTGGGCAGTGAGATAATTTGTAAATGATAATGGTTCTCTTCCATTTTATTCTGACCGAATTCACAAACTGCGCCAATTTTTAATAAACGTGTATCATGACACTCCAACAGAAAATAATGATAAGATAATATCAAACATATTTTTACTGTACTATGCGTAATCACTTTTAGTTTAATAGAATGGAAAAGAGCGGTTCTGTCTGTGTGAACAATATTGTGTCTGTACATAGTAGGTAAAGTTATATCACCTATATACAAACCAACCAAAACTGATTCATAAAAAATCTTTTCTACTTTTGTCACATTTTTCACTGATGTCATCCATTCATGGCCACATTTAGGTACACCCAGTGTGCCCCCTATTGTACGACAGTAATGGCTGGCTCTCTTGTTGGCAGGTGTTCCTGAACCGTCAAATTGACGTAGAACTTTATTACTGACATACCTGTAACAATGGTTGCAAAATGGCAATCCACCCTGACAGTCAGGACTGCTGAAGGGACAGTGTTCTGTTTCATCCTGTCCATCATTACACTCTGTGTACAGGTTACAGTCCAGGTGGTGCTGAAAACTGGAGTAATAATCCACTGAACAATTGAAAAGACCACTGGGTAATAGTACCTCTGGTGACATATTTTCAGGGTGAAATGAATAGAAAAATTGAAAATTTTCTAGGTTTTCGCAAAGAATACCCTTGTCAGGCCCAAAAAATTTTAAGTCTAATTTCATAATCCTGTACACGTGAACAAGGTAAATAGAGCATGACGTTGAAGAGAACGTTTCTGAGTTGGGAAGTTCAGCGTCTTGGATATACAGGTCAAGTACTATACAATAAAAATGTTTTACACTGATCATGACAACATGTCCCATGGGGACAGATAAACTTGTCTTCACAGAATGGATGTTTTTTACAGCGACATTCTGTTTCAATGTGATATAACCAGTTGACTCTGAAGTCATCACACATACCAGATATATGGATGATTCGTTCTTTGGATTTAAGTCACCTTAAGGACCAAATTCAAAATGAATTGCTCAACAAGCAATCACACCAAAAAAGTAAAGAAAGTAATGAGTAAACAAACAGACAAAGCCCAGACCACACGCCATAGATACAAATAAGTGTATACATTCTTTTAAAATTTCGTAGTCAGTGGATATTCATAAACCCAAGTCAATATGTGAGAAAAAGAGAAAGGGAATGATCAGACAGGAGTTGCAGTTTGCAGTTTGTTCAAGATGGATTCATCGTGTTTGGTTAATTCCATATATGCTCCGCGCAAACATGCCAGCAATCATCTGGCAGACTCTCTGAGTCTGCGCAAAATCCTGTGTGCTGGCAAGGTGATGAGATGGAGAGGGGTGGAAGGAGGAGGGGGCAGAGGGACCTATGAAACTCTATGTTGACACCACCAGAATGATGGAAACATGAATAATGTATGGGAGGAGGGGGACAGAGGGACCTATGAAACTCTATGTTGACACCACCAGAACGATGGAAACATGAATAATTTATGGGCAGTGAGCAGGCCAGTTTGAATGTCGGAAGATGACACTGAATTCATGATATCAGATCTTGAATCTATGGCTGTATCAAAAGCACCAACGCACCCACAAGGAACCGACAGCAATTTTTTTTACTGTTCTTATCACTTTCATAGCATTTTTAAGTTATGCATTGTTTGGGATTTAATACATGTCTAACATACGTGCCTGTATGTGTGTGTGTGGGTGTGTTTAACTGTGTTTAACTGTGTTTAACTGTGTTTATGTGTGTGTGTGTGTGTGTGTGTGTGTGTGTGTGTGTGTGTGTGTGTGTGCATTAGTTAATATGTGTGTGTTTGTGTGTATGTACGTGCGTGCATGTGTGTGTGTGTGTGGTGGTCTTTGATTTAATGTCTATTCACTAAAGTGATTTTAGACAAAAAAAAAAAAAAAAAAAAAAAAAAAAAAAAAGGGGGGGGGGGGGGGAGTGATAGAGGAGGAGTGAAGAAGATATTTGAAAATTGTCAATTTTGAATTTGAGAAAAGATGATCCAAAAAACAACTGTTTTGAAGAGGGGAAGGTAAAACTAACAAATAATGTTACCATAATTATCGATTTAAACAAACAAACTGACAAACAAAATTAGTAAATATCCGGAAGAAATGAATAAAAAGTAAAACTAATAATTGACTAACCACAACAATGAACAAGTCAAATAACATTTTAAAGGTAATTCGCTATAGGACTTTTTGACAGGCTAACAAAAAATTCATACAGTAATGATGATGAGGCAAATATGTCAGAAACTGTACTTACAGATAGTGTTGGAATATGTCGTTTTACCCTAACGCAAGAAAGAATATGACTATGTGTTATCTTCTTTCCACACAGACACACTATGTTATTGGTATATTTTGTTTTGAATGCATCAAGTTTCCATCTGTACATAAGGGACTGTATAGTTCTGCTGGCATGAAGCTGCTTAAGTATTTTGCTAACTTCAAAGTTCATGTGACATTTATCATACTTTTTCTGTTTTAATTGGAACTGCTTCCAGACGTAGTTGTCCACTAAAGTGTAATTCTCGTGCAACGAGAGAGAAAGCTGGATATTGTTTGAATCTGGTGAGTTATTAGCTCCCCGTTTGGCAGCCCTGTCAACTTTATTATTATAACTAAAAGAACTATGAGAAGGTATCCAGCAGAAAGTAATATCAGTGCCTCTTAAAGATAAATTATGAATCAAGTGACTTATTTCCAGAATCATTTCTGATCTTGTTTGTAATTTTGATAATTCAAGAGCCTGAAGTACTGATTTTGAATCAACGCAAAGAAGTATCTGAAAAATTGTCCTAGGAAGACTTATCAGAAAGTTTAAAGCCATTAATATTGCAAAGAGTTCAGCTGTAAAGATAGATTTATCAAGTCCTATGTAGAAAGATTTTTCAATTTTGAGAGCAGGTATTAAAAACGCTGAGCCTGCTTTTCTTTCAATTACTGACCCATCAGTGTAAATTTTCAAATGATCAGAATATACGTCGTTTATATGACATTTAACCTGACTTGCCAGTAAGTTTATATTGTCTCCTTTTTTTAAATTAGTGTGGTGTACGTCAAATCGTGCTCTTTGGAGTTCCCAACTGGGTACTGGCGAAAAGGAAGGTCGGATAGATACAGGATCTACGTCTAGATCAATTCCTGAGCCTTTCATGACGTCAGATGTGTATGTTGCAAGTGTGACCTGTGAAGATATTGATTTAGCTCGTTTTGGAAAGTCGGTGTCTGATCTCAGTTTAATTTCTGTTTCTGAGATGTTTTCTACGGTAGTGTTTCTTAACAAAAATTTAGTAGAAGCGACTTTCCTTTGCTCATCAAGTGGCAACAGTTTGATTTCATTATATGTCCGAAGACAGGAAGCATGCATTGGAAGACCCAGTGCAAGTTTGAAACCTTTACAATCTATGCTCTGCAGTTTTTTTAGTAAGTGTTTCGGTGCACTGAAGAAGATTTCTTGAGCATAGGTTAATTTAGATCTAACAAGCGATTTACAAAGATGAACAAGTGTTGATGAATCTTGACCCCATGTCTGTTTGCGAACTATTTTTATGAAATTTAAACTTTTTTGAGCTTTGGTTAATAAGTATTCAATATGCTGATTCCAAGATAATTTTGCTGTAAGGAAAACTCCTAAGAATTTAATCGACTCGTTAAACTGAAGAAGAGTATCTCCCAGTTTGAAAGTGGGAATATTTACTGGGTTAGCTCCATTATTAAATAAAACTATTTTTGTTTTTTCCAGGGATAGATGTAACCCATTTTCTACCATGTATCGCGCTATTTTATCAAGTTCTAATTGGTAGCATTTGCGTGTATAATTGATACAGCGCAAAGGAGTTTTCTTTTTCATATTTACCTGCATCCACATGCATAAATCGTCAGCATATTGAGCTAAAACTACATGCTTAGATACTTTACTGGGTAAGTCATGCATTAATATCATGAAAAGAAGGGGAGCTATAACGGATCCCTGAGGGATACCCATTTGAAGAATTCGTTTCGTGGAATATACATTTTCAATCCTCGTTTGAAATACTCTGTTTTCTAAGAAACACTTAACATAGCCAAAAATGTGACCTGTCAGCCCAATACTTTTAAATTTGAATAACAATCGGGAGTGCCACACTTGATCGTATGCTTTCGTTATATCAAAAAATGTAGCTAAAACACATTGACGTCTTGCAAATTGTTGTTTTATATTAGTAGTTAGCTTTGTTAGGATCTCTACTGGTGACCTGCCTTTTCGAAATCCTGCCTGATTTACTGGTATTATTTTATTCTTTTCACAATAGTGCATCAGTCTCTTTAAGATTATTTTCTCCATTAGTTTACATACATGTGATGTTAATGCAATTGGCCTGTAGTTTTTCAAATCGGTATTACATTTACCTGGTTTTAATACAGGAACCACTATTGTTTCTTTCCAGTTGTTAGGCATTATCCCACTATTCCAGCATTTTTGAAATATGTCATGTAGCAAGATTATAAAATTTTCTGGTAAATTTTTCAGCATCTCATTGGAAATTGCATCTAGTCCAACTGACGTTTTTTTACTTGGAAGGGACTGAATGGCATCTTTTAATTCTTGAAGTGTGAGTGATGCATTTATGTAGTGAGTATTGTCAGAGGCAGGGTCCTTATATACATCTTTCTTTTCATCTCGTTCCCTATAATTTCTATCAGAGACAGGGAGTCCTTCTACACGACAGGCCTCAGCAAACACGTCTGCAAAAGCTTCTGCTTTTTCCAATGAGCTAGGAATAGGGTTATTTTCTAGCTTTACTGGAATTGATGGCAACTTAATCCCGTTTTTCATTAATTTTAGTTTTTCCCAAATCTTTATCGTGTCTTTGTGGTTATTTACTTCACATTTACAAAAAGATGTCCAGTGTTGTTCTTTGGCTTGCTCTATGATTCTGTTACACTTAATGTTGGCACTTTTCATCGCTGTATGATTTTCAGGTGACCTGTTTGCTAAATAAATTTTGTATTTTTCTTTCTTTTCGTTCACTGCCTTTTGACAGTCCTCATTCCACCAGACATTTCCATGATGTTTTCCTATTTTTGATACTGTAAGTTTTGGAATTGAAATGTTAGCAGCCCTTAAGAGTGAGTTACAGAAAACTTCGTACGTTTCGTTTATGTTCATTGCTTCAGATAGATCTGTTCTTGTCTTTTCAAGGATTGCCTTAAAACTGATCCAGTCAGCGTTTTTATAATTAAACTTGGGTAAACTATCTTGTGGTATGGCGTCTATTTCTGTAGTATGGTTTAGGGTAAGACGTATGGGGATGTGATCTGATCCCAACAAGTCATCCTCTGTTTGCCATGTGGCGTTTGGGGCTAGGGATGGTGAGATTAAAGTGAGGTCGATAGCTGTGGGTCTGTGGGTTGGTATATCGGGGATCCGGGTAACGTGTCCGTTGTTAAGTAAATATAAATTGGAATCTACAATATTTTCAATCAACCTGTTGCTTGTTATGTTTGTACAATACTTTTCCCAAAATGGGGCATGTGCATTAAAATCACCTCCAATTATCCACTTGTCGTCCTGATCTTGAAAGTGTTTTAACCATTCAGTGTTCACAGAGTCTGGGCCTCTTGGTAAGTATACAGAGGCCATATTCACAACTAACGATGAGGAAAATTTTATAATGATTGCACATGATGAAATAAATGCGGTAGATTTAGGTACTGGCGATGATCGTTCACAATAGTTCAGTCCTTCACGAATGTATATAGCTGTTTGTATACGGCCACCGTCATTTACAGAGTCACATATTGGTGGATAATAAAAACCGGATATTTTAGGTAATTTGGTTTTGATGGTATTCAGCGATTGTAGGAGCATGACATGGACGTTTTTAGAAGAGAGATAGTTACTCAAATATGAGATGTTTTTAACAATGGAACGTGCGTTCCACTGAAAAATGTTGATATCACTTACTACACACGTCTTCATGAGGAACGGTTGAATAACTTTAGAACAATATGGTAAGTTTATATAGATTTCATTTAACTTTGAATT
>JAPXFY010000426.1:0-22500 GCA_030674185.1 Monoplex corrugatus | reverse complement strand
ACAAGCTGCAACTGTTGAACGTCGACTGAATGTACTGGTCAAAGGGAAACAAAGGATGACTACATGATCTAATGTGATAAACAACATGAATAGAACTGACAACTCACTGGACAAAAGGAAAAGAAAAGCTGCACTCTTGCAAGACACACTGTTTGTCCATGTCTTTTCATAATAGATATATTCACCGTGGAATACTTCATTAGCTACTGAAACAATGCCATTTTGAATTCCCATTATCATGTTTGTGATTTGGAAATGGGCAAGGAACGTGATGGAATTGCATGTAGATGTTTTCTTTACCACATATGGTACCATGAAGCAAAGTGCATTCCCTAAAATGGCAAATATACACACCAGCCAACAGAAAATCCTGGACGAGTCAGTTGGTAATAATTTTGTACATGAAGAAAACACAGGTTGTGGTGACAGACACTTTATTTTACTTGACTGTTCTGGAAGTAAATGATCACAACAAAATCTAAAGTTTGATGAGAATATGCTCATCAATTTACTTAATCTTGAAAACACCTTGAGATGAAAGTGTATGACTGGAGTGCCTGTTATGTCCAGTTCCGTTAGTTGTGGTGTTGTTCCAAACCCCTCAGGCCCTACATTTGCAATGGCAGAAGAAGACAAATTTAGTGATTCTACCTGAGGTAAGTGCATGAACATTTTATTGTCAATAGTTTCTAGATGTGTTCCTGATACATCGAGTTTTTTCAATGCATAATACACATTAAATGGTATACTTATCAAAAACATCATAGGATTGCTTGCTAAAATTAGAATTTTTAAATTTAAGAGTGATAAAAACACATTCATGTTGACATATGTTAGCTGGTTATTAGCCAGATCAATAAACTGCAAGTTTTGAAGTTTGACGCTGGGTATATCCTGTATGGAAGAATGTGACAAATGAAGATGAATGAGATATATGTTAGTGCTGAAATTAGCCATTGTCATTCCTGAGCCTTTGGCATCTATATAACGTAAATCAGGAAATATAGCAACAGCAAAAGGCTGAGGACATAAGAAAGAGTGACCTTGACACCAACAGCCTTCAGGACAGGACATGTCACAAAACCATTCATCGTCACGCTGTGGACACTGACCCCAGCCATCACAGAGATGATCACCATGGACACAGACTCTGGAACTACGACATCTGTAGAAACCAGGACATGACATTGTGTCACAGTCTTGTTCATCCTCTCCATAAGTACAATCAGAATATCCATTACATCGAGTGTAGACAGGAAGACAGTAAAACCAATCTTCTGTACAACTGTAATGAGTGTCAGGATATGACTCCTTAGATTTCATTACCTGTTGAGCAAAGTAGCCTGCGCCATCCAGTTTGATGAAAAGTGGCTGCTGTCTGTCTGCCTCTCTATGTCTAAAATGGCCCTCTTCATACTTGACACTATTGATTTCATCAAAATCATCCAGACAATCTGACTGCCCATTGTAACGTTGGCTGTGCCACACACACTGACCATTTGAACACAAAAACCCATTACATGAAGCATGTTCACAAAATGACTCATCACTGTTATCTGGACAGTCCTGTCGGAAGTTACATACCAGTGTGTAGGGAAGTGTTGTAACATCATCATCACACGTGAACATGGAAATAGTGTATAGTGCCTTTGTTCTATGAAAACCCAATGTACTGTTCTTTGTAGTCATGTCCAAGAACACACAGTACTGTGGATGTGTAGTCTCTCTACAATGACTGCCTGAATCACACAACAAAAATGAATGTGTCACATGACCATCTGGGCAAGCAAACAAGTTCTGTTGTGTTTGTGTCAAGGTGGATGGAGGTGGATGTAAGTAAGGGAACTTAACTGTTTGTACAGGTGTCATACTTTCTGACTGCATTGGTGTTTCACACACTAGTTCAGAGGAACGCGTATACTTGTACACACTATGTCCAAACCTCATGTTATTAATAGATAGAGTCATTAGTTCCTTTGATGGCATATATAAGTTTTCAAGCCTGAAGTGATTTATGTTGTAAATCAATGAGTTATCTGACCATTTACGAAACATGCTGTACATAAAAGGTGTGGAATCCCAGCCTGCAAGGCCACCTGTAATAACATAAAACACGTATCTATTTTTAAAGATATACATAAAGTCCTCTTGTTCTTTTCTTGTTTTTATTGAAACCACGTTTCCACCCATTTTCATACATGTATGTAACACTTTTTGATGACGTAATTTTTCACTTATTGCAGCATACTGGAAACACTTGTTATGTGAAGCTACCAAACCTTGGCAACCAGGACTGCTGAAGGGACAGTGTTCCATTTCATCCTCTCCATCTTTACATTCTCTTTTCAAGTTACAGTCCAGGTGGTGCTGAAAGCTGGAGTAGAAATTTACAGAACAGTTGTACAAACCACTGGGCAGCTGTTCAGGTTGATCATATTTAGAGTGAAAAGAAAAGATCATTTTCTGTCCATAAGTATATCTTCTTGTTGGAACACAAACATGAATCTGAAGACTGGATGTTGGGAAGACGATTGCTGGTGTGTCATATTTATTTTGCACAAATGAAATTTTCTTGTGGTCTGCGTTCGGTTCTCTGTAAATCAGCTCTAAACAAGGATGTCTATAATCACTTTTATAGAATGTCTGAAAACTAACCATGATGACTGACTGAAGAGGGGCTTTCAGTTCTTCATAATTGTAAACAGAAGGTGAATCACTACATTTTCTCCTATTAGGCAATATCACGTACCCAGAGTGTGCTGAAGTATATGCCATGATAAAGCTGTACTTCGTCATTATCTCTATTTTGATTTTAACTGCAGGAAGATTTCGATACGCAAAAAGCATTCTGTCTGCACATGAATAAAATGCAATTTCTCCATGTGAGTTAAAATTGCATTAATACTGTAAATTGCAGGGAATGTATTATAAATATCTATGCGTGCTTGCCACAGACTGGACTCACACCAATATGCTAATCTTTGGATATGTACACGTGCAAGCATACCAGGGGGTACATCCATCCGTAAACGACAATATATAGTTGAATGACCACATATGCCATAAACTACACCACGATATTCTGGAAACTTTAGCAAGGAATCCCAGCAGTATGACACATTTTTATGTAGGACTGTAACGTTTGTTTTGTCATAAAAGTATTCTACCCCTGGACACATGTCACTGATATTTAGCAGACTGATTGAGTTCTTGGCGTTATTATTGTCAGTGTCTGTTTGGTGTATGTTGATCAAAGCTTTGACCAAAACAATGTACAACATTAAACCAAATACAAGTGGCTTTTGATCTATGGTACAGATTCTACACGGTCCTGAAGTTTGTACAATAGCCATGAGATATCTGCAAAGTAAACAAAACATCACCCTGTCTTTTGTTTGATATTTAGTCTTTTGTCCATAATAGGCACAATCTTGCAACATTTTCTACAGAACAAGTGTGCTGGCCTCAGAATATCGTAGAATAACCTCTGATATTACCAGTACAATGGAGCCACAGGAACTAAGGAACTATCTGATTAGCTGGGCTGTTATGGATAAGGTTTTCTGACAGAGTTAGACTGTAGACAGCTTGTTTAGAGGATAAAGGGGAGAAAGTGTTTGATAATAATGACATTTATAAGGTGGCATATCTTGATACAAGGATCTCACCACTCATCAAAGCAGTCACCCAACAAAGACCAAAACTCCAGGGCACAAAACAGACGCAAACTGGGAAGTGAAGGACCTTTCTTTTCTATTATACATGCACATAACAATTATGTTTATATAATCAAAAGCAGTGGTTCACATTTTCATAAGCTATATGTTGATCTTGACAACCACACGTAATTAGAAAATCAACACGAAGTCAGAACTGTAGTTCATTTAGTAGCACAGCACATAGCAAGCCTAGTGCGCGAAAAAGTGACCCACATCTCTCTCTCTCTCTCTCTCTCTCTCTCTCTCTCTCTCTCTCTCTCTCTCTCTCTCTCTCTCTCCTCTCTCTCTCTCTCTCTCTCTCCCTCTCTGTGTCTCTCTCTGTGTCTCTCTGTGTCTCTCTGTGTCTCTCTGTGACTCTTTCTGTCTCTGTCTCTCTGTCTCTCTGTCTCTGTCTCTCTCTCTCTCTCTCTCTCTCTCTCTTTTTTTTTCTTCTTTTTCTTCTTCTTCTTCTTTTTCTTTTTCTTCTTTTTTTATTTCTTCTTCTTCTTCTTCTTCTTTTTCATCAGTGGACATGATTTTCATCTTCAACAACTACTGGAGGAATGCAGCAGAGAACAGCAAAAGCCCCCACTACATCGCTTCATTGACCTCATCAAGGTCTTTGTCCTAGTCAGCAGGGATGGACTGTTCAATAATCTCCTGAAAATAGGATGCCCCCAAAGTCACACAGCCTGATTAGATATGAAGGCAACCATCCAGTATGAGGACAGCATGCTGAAACCTTTTCACATCAAAAGCTGCATCAAGCAAGGCTGTATTCTAGGTTCCACACTGTTTGGCATTTTCTTCTCCATGCTCCCGATGCATGTATTTGTGACCGCAACGGAAGAAATGTACCTACACACCTGATCTGATCGTCTATGTTGTCTGTCTGCCTGTAAATGGGTTGTTTGACACATGGATTCTGGGGATTGGGAGGGACAGGTGTATGTGTTATGTTATGTCTTTTTTGCGTGTGTTTGTTTTTATTTGTTTGCTTTACGAAATGAATTGTTCTGTCTGCAGTTCAGGCTGCACTTTGCTCTACATCCATGCATACTTTTCTTTATCTGTGAATGTGGAAGTGCACAATAAAAATGAGACGTGATTTCATAGCGTCGATTAGAAAGCCATTGTGTAAAAATTGTATTCATTTTTTTCACAATTCCAAAGGTTTGATGCTGCATTTCTTGACTAGGAATGCTCTTGTGACGACCTCTCTCTGTTTCATGTTTATCTGCGCTATTCGTCAGCAACGTAATGTTATTCTGTGTTAGGCATTTTAGCAACGTGTCATGTAAGGTTGCTTCTTTTGATTCGGTTTAGTTCATCTATTTGTTTGTTGTTGTTTTTTTTTCACAGACCCATCTACTTTATTGTTCTGGTGTCACTATCCCCGCTCATTTTCATGTTTTAGTGGATTTATCAGTGGACGATGTACTGCACTGATGTACTGATTTGCAGCCTCCCTCCTCTATTGTTTTAAATGCAGCGACATTCTCTTTTATGGACTGTTTGCATTATATCAATAGAATCGTTATTATCATTACTATTATTATAACTGTATCATAATAATTTTCATTGTTATAATTATCATTCTTATTATTAGAATTATGATGATTATGGTCATCATCATCATTATCGTCATTATTGTAATTATCAGTGTTATGTCATTTTCAGCGAAACCATCTTGAGAAACCTAGAAGAATGCCCTGGGATGCAGGTTGGACGAAGAATGATAAACAACGTTTATTACTCATATTACACAGTGCAAATTGCAGAACATGAAAAAGATTATAAAACCTTGTAAATATAACAGAAATAGAAAACAAAAATAAAGGGCTGAAGCTAAAAAGCGAGATGACTGAAGTCATGGTCATCATCATCGGGTGCCCTGCCGCATGGTGTTGGCGATCATGGACTTCCATCTGCCTCTGTCTCTCGATGCCCCTAGCATCTCCCCCACCCTCCCCGTCCCCAGCCACTCTGCAAGTCCGTCCAGCATTTTCTCCCTCGGTCTACCCGGTGCTCTCTTTCCCTCCAGCTTTCCCGTGGTGACCAGCCATGGTAATCAGTAAAAAACAAGAAATCCCCTCATGCAAAATAACAACAAATGGCACAATTGGCCAACAGCCAGAACAGCATTCAAGAAGATGAAAAACGATCTTACCATCAAATGCCTATCAATTACCATCAAGTAGAGAGTTCTTGAATGTTATATAGAACCGATACTGTTGTATGGTTGTGAGGTGTGGACAGTCAGCATGCAAAGTCAGAACAAAATTGAGGCAACTGAAATGTGTTTTTTAAGAATAATGTTGAGAGTTCCACGAGACAGTCTTAAAGGATGCAGACTCAAAAAGATCACTAATAAAGAAGATCAGGAAAAGACAAGCAACATCTACATGTACAGGACATTTTATGAGGAAAGAGAAATTTGAGCACCTGGTTGGAACAGGAAAGCTGGAGGGAAAGAGAACAGCAGGTAGACCCAGAGAGAAAATATTGTACGGACTTGCAGGGTGGCTGAGGACAGAGAGGGTTGGAGATGTACTTGCAGTGACAGGGGATACATTCGTGCAGAGTGTCATGATCGCCAGCGCCATGCGGCAGGACACGTGATGGTGATGATTATCATTTTATCATAATTATTGGTATTATCCTTTTATCTCTCCAAAACCCCCAAAGAGGTCACATTGAGAGCATGGCCTGAAAGACTGCAGAATGTAGAACATTTCTCAGTGATACGCCCATTGATTTAAGGAAGAAATCTGCCCACAACCGTGAAAATGAAAACCAGTTTAAAAGATACTGCAGCTGCTTTCTGGATTCGTCCATTCCCACCTGCCAGAACTGTGGTGTGCTGAGGGTTGGAGTTTATATATTGGTACCCCTGCTTGCAAAGACAGACCTGGCATTGAGTTATGAAGAGATCTTTCAAACAGAGTATGGACACTACCTACATACACCAACCTCCCCTCTGGGACTCACACCATTTGGTCCATGACTGCTTATTTGGGTAATACCCTTATTCACAGCTAACCCTCATATCTGAAAACTTTACTGTATGCTTACTTTCATGGCACATTCTGGCATCAACCAGGCTTGAGATTTACAAACACTTGCAATGCAACATCAATAATGTGTCTGTAAAGTGCTTGTCATATTGGTAGATGTGATGCGTCTAGTGTGTCGGCTTCGGTCTGCACCGCTGGCTAGCACTGCTGTGGGAAAAGAAGAACAAGTCTCTTCCTGTCAGTACATAGCCTCTCCATCAGCAAGCCCTACGCTGTGCCTCCTCGTGGCGACAGGCGGTAACTGAGCACCTCACGGACTCAGGCTGAATCTCGTAGGACTCGGAGGAGGTCTGGCCCCCAGACGTGAGGCATACAGGCCCACCAGCGAGTGGACACGCCCTGGTGCCCACGAACCAGATCCCCAAGCTATGGGTAAATAGCTCCACTGCCTTGTGGACATCTCGGGATAGAGTAAGGCTAAGGGAGTTAACCCTAAAAAAAAAAGATGGAAGGCAAGGGGAAACCACCATCATAGTTTTTCCCCAGGAAAACCATGGACAGGAGAAAGATAAAGAAGATAGTTAACGACGTCAATAGGTAGGGACTGTCATGTGGCGCAGGTGACACCAGACCATCAGCCAGCTACTGCGACCAAAATTAAATTCAACACCAAAATAGCAACATGGAATATAAGAATAATGCTGCAGAAAGGTAAATTAGACAACATCAAAATGGAGATGGAAAGGCTTAACATTAGGATTTTAGGACTCGGGGAAATGAGATGGAAGGGGGCAGGCATGATAACATCAGGGGAATATACAGTGATATACTATGGTGGTAATTCACATGAAAGAGGAGTAGGCATCATAATGGACAAAGACAAATCAAAAGCAGTTAAGGGATACTGGGCAGTGTCTGACAGAGTTTTACTGGTCAAATTCGGAGGCAAACCTTTTGATATCAACATCATACAGGTGTATGCACCAACATCCGCAAGTACTCAGAAAGACATCGACAACTTCTACGAAGTTTTAGAGATGGCCAAGGTCCAATGTAAATCACAGGAAGTTACAGTCATAATGGGAGATTTTAATGATAAAGTGGGACAGGATAGGGTGGAGGATATAGTTGGACCTCATGGCCTTGGTATACAAAATGAAAGAGGGGGGAAGCTTGTAGAATGGGTACAGATCAATGAGTTCATAGTAGGAAACACCTGGTTTGAGCAGCCTAACAGAAGAAAATGGACTTGGATGAGTCCAGGAGATAATACCAAAAATCAAATTGACTACATCCTGATCAACAAAAGATTTAGAAAATCTTTACTGTCAGCAAAAACACTACCAGGCGCAGACTGCAACAGTGACGACAATCCTGTAGTGGGAAGGTTTAGGCTGAAATTGAGGAAAAGAAAACAGACCAAAAGCAACATCAAACTAAACCTTAGACTCTTAAAATCAGATGAAATGATACGTCAAAAATTTAATGTACATGTTCAAAACAAATTCAGTGCTCTGGAAGACGTTGGTGACAGTGAGGAACAAATTTATGACACTGGAAAAATCCCCAAAGATATGTCAAAACCAATTTTCATTGCACTTCCAAAGAAGACAGGGGCTATAGAATGCGAACTCCATAGCACAATCAGTTTGATGAGTTATGTAACAAAAATCATGTTAAGAATAATCATGATGAGGACACGGAATAGAATCAAAAGAGAAATAGCAGAAGAACAGTGTGGATTTGTGGAGGGGAAAGGAACTATTATTGCCATATACATCCTAAGAACTATCATAGAGAGGTCAATTGAGATGAATAAGGATTTGTATTTATGCTTTGTTGACTATACCAAGGCTTTCTATCGGGTACGACATATGAATTGATCAATCAACTAGAGAGACTCAATGTCGATGGAAAAGATCTACGAATAATCAGAAATATGTACTGGGAACAAACAGCTGCAATGAGAATAGAAAACAATATAATCTCTTTTAAAAACACCAAAAGAAGAGTCAGACAGGGTTGTGTTTTGTCACCAGATCTGTTTTCACTATATAGCGAAAACATCATGAGAAACCTAGAAGAAGACCTTAGATTAAAGGTTGGAGGGAAAATGATAAACAACATTCGGTACGCAGATGACACCGTGCTAATTGCAGAAAATAAAAGGGACCTACAAAACCTTGTGAATATACTAGAAACAGAAAGCAAAGGTAAGGGGTTGGAACTAAACAGCAGGAAAACTGAAGTCATGGTGATCAGTAAAAAACATGAAATCCCCTCATGCAAAATAACAGCAAATGGCACAACCTTGACACAGGTTAATAAGTTCAAATACCTGGGAACGGTCATTTCATCAGACGTCAGATACACATTGGAAATAGCTGGCAGAATTGGCGAAGCCAAAACAGCATTCAAGAAAATGACAAGCATTCTTACCAACAAATGCCTATCAATTAACATCAGAAAGAGAGTCCTTGAATGTTATATAGAACCAATACTGTTGTACGGATGCGAGGCGTGGACAGTCAGCAAGCAAAGCTAGAGCAGGATCGAGGCAGCCGAGATGTGGTTTCTAAGAAGAATGTTGAGAGTTCCATGGACAGCAAAGAAAATAAGTGAGACAGTCTTGATGGAGGCAGACACAAGTTAAGTTAAGGTTAAAGGTCCCATGGTCAATATGACCGTAGGGGCGGTGAACTGTTAAAGATTCACCGTGTCTAGGGCACGGCATTATGAAAGGCGGAGCCCATCCCTCTCCTTTCGCCGCCTTTTTAAACCTCCCCCGACCGAAGTCAGGTACCCATTCACTGCTGGGTGGACAGAGGGAGTTTTCAGGCCGGAAAAATCGAACCAGCGTTTAGCGGATTCGAACCACCGACCTTCCGCACCGCAGACGAGCGCTCTAACCACTCGACTACAGGCCCCCCTAGACACAAGTAGATCACTCATAAGGAAGATTAGGAAAAGACAAGCAACATTTATAGGACATTTTATGAGGAAGGGGGATTTGGAGCACCTGGTCACAACGGGAAAGCTGGAGGGAAAGAGAGAACCAGGTAGACCCAGGGAGAGAATGCTGGACAGACTTGCAGAGTGGCTAGCGATGAAGAGGGTGGGGGAGATACTGGGGGCAACGAGAGATAGAGATGGTTGGAAGTCCATGGTCGCCTATGCCATGCGGCAGGGCACCTGATGATGATGATGAAAGTGAATAGGACTACGTTGTATGACCTCAGCATTCCCAACATTCTTTAAACACGCTCAACTCTGCTGAGAAGCTGCTAGGGGGCAGAACATTTGTCCAGTGATTATGGTTTAAACACACAACATCACATTATGCTGACCACTTTACCATGTTGACTGGTAGCTCAATGCAATTTAATTAATTTCTGGCTTTGTTTCATCTAGCATATTACACTGTGTGGTCGTGGTCTTGATTCTGGATGGCTGAAAGTCCAATAGCATCTACACATGGATAATTATACAGACACTATGGGCCATTAAGCCATATCCACCCTTGACCTGTATAGTAAACTGATGTTAGTGCAGCTTTTGAATTGTTACTTACTTGGTTTGATTCATTTCATTACTTCTATTTTATCTTTAGAAATACCTTTGTGCAGAGAGTACATCTGTGGTATAGGTATTCAGTATGTACAACATATAAAGCCTTGTGCTCTGAGATGTAATTCTGTGAAGACTGGTTGTCACTTAGATTCACTCATAGTTTCACTAAAACAACAGAGTGTAACTACCGTCAATAGCTAGCTGCTCCTGTTTTAGTCAACGTTTAAGAAGATCACTGTGTAACTCATTAAGTCAGATTACTAACAGAAGTGAAGTTCTTTTGTCTCTTTCTCGTAAACAGTACCAGTCAACCATCGATCAATGCAACAAAGAAACAGACATTCTGAACACGCTGGTTGATTTCATTACCAACTGTACAAGAGCTGTTTTCGTTCGACATATATAACTCTCACAAAGATCAAGTGACACAACATCCTGCTCTTTTCAAATGATTTATTGTACTCTATCTAAGAGAACTCGTGACTTCTAAGATCATAAACATTGACGGATTTTAACGAAAATAAATATTTATTACTTCTGCTTGTTTTCAGATTTAACATTTCTACCATCCGTATTTGAAATAAATCACAGCAAAACAAACTACTGTCACACCCCAACCACCACAACCACCATATCAACAACCACTACCATTTTCACTGACTACCATCACAGGTCAGTAATTTATGGTAAAGCCATAGTAGCGTTGTCATTTGTTCGCCAACTGAGTACGCTGTTTATATAGCTGTGATCTTGAATATGATGTTTAGTCATTCAGACCTACGTTTCCGAAAAATTCCCTCCTGTGCCGTGTACATGCACAAACTCACTAAAGATTGGTCATTAAGGAGACCATTAATAAGAGTGGGTCTATTGAGAATTATTAAGATGTCACCGTGATAGAACATTAGGAACTTTCACTTCACACTTTTAGCTGATATGTGGATTAATGTTTGCTGAGAGTTAATACTCACACTTCTTAAAAGATTTGTAAGCTGAAACTAGTATGTCATGCTTACTTTTTTGCTGATTGTTAGTCAGCATAATATGTAATTTCAGGTGATCATTGGGAAATGTTGCTATGTCCATTTGCTATGTCTGACTGATGCACAGTGAGGCCTTGTCTGTGACATGAAGACATGTGACGGGGCTCGTACAGTTCACACAAACTCGACACGACACGACACGACATGACGCGACAGACATGACATGACATGACAGACACAACACAGCACAACACAGCACAGCACAGCACAGCACAACAGCACAGCACAACAGCACAACACAGCACAGCACACAGCACAGCACAGCACAGCACAGACAGCACAGCACACAGCACAGCACAGCACAGCACAGCCACAGCACAGCACAGCACAGCACAGCACACAGCACAGCACAGCACAGCAACAGCACAGCACCAAGCACAGCACAGACCATAGAGTCACAACGTGCAGGTAAGAAAGGTTTTGTTTAGGGAGGGATGTGAATTTGAGCTGTGATTGTAGATTCAGGTTGACGTTCATGTTGCTTATAGCCCAGCCGACAACTAGAGCCATATCAGGGCTAACATCACGTTAAAACTGACACCCAAGTTTAAGAAAAAAGACAACAGTTAAAAACCAAGATGACCATTGATTAAAGTTCCGAGTAAAAAATGCAAGTAAAGAAAAGTACACTCATACGTAAAATCTTATCAGATTAGATCTATTTATCTCTTGTAAAATCTGAAAAATTGCATCTGGGTGGACATCTCCGAAGAGGTTCTTCAAGGAGTCTGCCATGTAGCGCTTATGTCTCACTTCATGCAAGTTCAAGCATTCAATAAGGTGTCTGATACTCAACGGCTCGTCACATGGTGCACACCACGGTGTTTCTTCACTTTTCAATAGGTAAGAAAGAGTATAGGATGTGTGAACCATGTGTAACCTACATAACACTTTCTCTTTCCTACGGTTCCCTAAAGCAGTTGGAAGAATCTCTATCAGGTCAGGGCGGATTTAGAAAAGTTGTTGTCTGTCTGTGGAATGACGGAAATTTCTGACACAATTCTGCATAGAACGACTTGTACGCCAGTAAACTGGTTACTGTCTTTGTGGAAGAAAGCAAGATGAAAACAGATCTTTGATGTTTTCGATGTCCATGGTGGCCTGTCTGGGAATTTGGAGAAGTCTGAAACAACTGCTAAATCAATATCTGCCTTTCACCTACTGTATGAGGACGGATACAGATCCCTTAAAGAGGAGTGACTTTTCGATGTTTTTCAAATTCGGTTTGAAACTTGGGTTTAAAGACACTGTGTAAGGTGGGTTTTCCGGTTCAGAAAACAATTTTAAACAGAAATCTAAGGTTGATTTCAGTCTACAACAGTCGGACAGGGAGGGTTCCCCTGTCTCTGCGTATAAACTGTAGACTAGAGTTGTCCTGACTGTACCCAGACAGAGGCCCAGCCCTTGATGGTGAATGGGATCCAGTAGTTTTAGGTACGATGGTCTTGCAGAGCCATACACTGCGCAGCCATAGTCCAGTTAAAAGCGAATTAAAGCTCTGTACAGGTGAAATAGTGTTTCCTTGTTTGCACCTCAGTCTGTATGAGTTACGACTTGAAGAAATTCACAGCTTTCTGATATGGGGTTTTAAGCTGTAGGATATGACTGAGGTTAACTCAAGTTTTGATCAAAGATCAACCCTAGAAATGTAGCTTCTTTTACACCTGGAATGGATTTCTGGATCAGCAAAGAATTGTTGGAAGGTATTAAAGTGGATAAACTGTGTTTTGGTTGTGGAAAAAGATAAGTGGTCTATCTCTGCCCATTGTTGGATCCTGTCTACACACAGGTGCAGCCATCACTGAACTCCCGCATAGACGGTTCCAGCTGCGTATACAGTAAAATCATCCACTAACAGGGAACAGTCAGAGCCCTACTGCACAAACTTGACTATATTGTTGATTTAAATACTGAACAACGCAGATGAGAGAATGCTCCCTTGTGGTACAGTCAGCACTTGCTCTTGGGTGTCAGAGAGAGTAGGACCAACTTGCACTTAGAACTGTCACTCAGGTGACCCTGAAAACCCAGTTTGTGTAGATCCATAAGTATTCCTGATTTCCAGGTGGTATCATATGCTTTGTCTAAATCAAAACAAAATAGCATTACATGCTGTTTGTTCACAAATGCATCATGGATTGTCGTTTCAAAGCGGGTTAAATGGGCCACTGTGGAATGGTACTTGTGAAAACCGAATTAGGATGATTGACAGCCAGAACCCAGTATCTCACTTTTTGTTAATTTTCACTTGTTATACTGAATTGTTGCTTTTAATGTGATCTTTCACTTGGTGGACTTTGTTTTTGCCATGATATTGATTTTTGATCGGTTATCGATAAAACCAACAACCAGTACCTCAAGATGTAGATATAACCTCTCCCCCAAAAAACAGTTTTAAATCGTCTCATGTAAACTATCAGAAAATCAAATTACTTGGTTCTGGTTGTCAACCCTCGATTATTCCTCCGTCATTCTCCATTCTTCACAGGAGTCTGATGTTGTCCTATTTTTCTCATCATTTTGCAAAGACAACTCGTTACGACTATTGGGCGATAGTTCCAAAGATTGGGCAGGTGTCTTCAGGTCAAGGTTGGATGATCAGGGCTTTCAGTCACGTTGGAGGAAATAATCTTAATGACTACCTGGCTGAACCTGTCTCTCAGTGACAAAAAAGCTACTTACTGCGTAGCTTTCGTCGGCGATCCGGCCGACTTCTTCAGCGCAACTTGTAACATGTTTTCTAAACAGTTTTCCCGAAGATACTTCTGACGTTTGTAATGAATATCGTCCAAGCCAAGAGAAGCGTCAGAGCAAATCAGAAGAGCAGCTTTTTATTTGGTTAAGGTCAGTGGAAGATTGTATTCTTCAGTGGTATCAGAGACAAAGTTAGATGCTGTCTTTTCTTTGGGGGATCGTGTTTAAGGAAAAGCGTCCATTTGCTGGCTGAGGAAGATTTGGTTTCAGTGGTGGAAGCTAACCAGTTAGAAACTGCTTTTTTGTCAGTAATCAGAGAATCTGACAGTTTGAGATGGTTGACCGACGGACAGGTGTTTTTATCCTTAATTTTTTGAAAAAAAAATCCACTTTTTTTTAGACTTCAGGGCATCATGTATCACCGGACAAGTCCTGACATGGAATTCTCAAGGGAAGGAAACGAACGGCCAGTTGAGAAACACCCAGCAAAGAGACATTCAAGCAGACACAGGGAGGATAGGACTTACCTGGAAACAGCTAGAGGCAAAAGCACAGGACAGAGGATTATGAAGGTCTCTTGTTGACGGCCTACATCCCAAGAGGGGTGAAGAGCCTTACTATTACTAACTCACGCAAAATCATCTGAGCACTGTCACATTGTGTGAAGCAAACAGAAGCTGAAGCAAGACGTGTTAGGTAGCTTTCACTTTCTGGTTTTTATCTTTACTTCAACCATTTAATAAACACAGCCACAGTTTCTTAAAGAAAAATTCGTGTTGCAGACATTGAACATATTTATCAACCACAGTACGGACTGTCAATATTTCTGTAAGAATCACATAATTTGTTAGCTGTTCATTCGTGTAACGATGCCGAGATTCTCCATGTTAACAGATCTGTAAAACCAATACTGGTCAAAGCAATCCATATTGGTTGAACAACAAGTGTGTTTACAACATCATGGAAATAGTTTAACGTATGGAGGATTATCTGTCAGTAAAGAAAATGTAAACTTCTTTATGACATATAACACTCGGTATATTACCATGTAAGTAAATCTTGTGTGATTCAGTGTATATGAACTGGTTCAATCCATATAAAAAAAACAAAGCTGGCCACGACATACTGTACACCATCTCTTTCTGACACTGTAAAGCAGATTAGTGTGATGCTTATGATCTTAAGAATGGGTAATGCAATTTATGTAACTGTGAAATTCCGTCTTCCAAAACAAACGCCGCAATGGATACAATGTCGTGAATATTTGTACAATCTTTGTACTCAAAATGATGTGCCAGTGTCAGAGCTACCTTTTAAAAAATGAAACTTAGATCAAATGTGCGTGATGAGATTTTCAAAAGAAGAGCAGATAAAACTGGAAGAGACATGAGTTGAAATGTTGAGATCCATGGGACGGTTGGAAGAACACCTGACAACCATTATATCACACAACAGTGGATCAAACGATCAGAACGTATCATCAGGATGCCAGTCAATCAGCCAGTTCTGTCAGCCTACAACACCAGATGCTACGAAGAGAAAGACCATGACAATGCAGGACAAACGGAATGCAAGACAGTACATTTGCAACTGATACTGGCAAAGTCTCTCTCCTCACACTCCTTGATCTGTCTGCAGCCTTTGATACCATTCATCATGATATTCTCCTTTCTAGACTTCATCATACTTTTGGCATCTCTGACATTGCTCTCTCCTGGTTCACTTTATATCTATCAAACAGAAAACAAACTGTTCTCATCAATGGCACTTACTCTCAACCTGCATGCCTGACCTGTGGTGTTCCACAAGGATCTGTCCTTGGCCCTGTTCTTTTCACTCTTTACACCTCCCCCTGTCCACCATCATCAACTCCCACTCTATAAAACATCACTTCTATGCTGATGACACCCAACTTCAAGACAGTGACTCACCTGACAATATACAGCGCCTCCTGACTCGCACCACTGAGTGTTACTCGGACATTAAGAACTGGATGACGTTCAACAAACTTCAGCTTAATGATGACAAGACAGAAGCTATCCTCATTGGCACCCGTCAGAAACTTTCTCAGCTGCCTCCTCTTTCTCTCCCATTATGTAACACATCAGTCCCAATTTCTGATTCAGCTAAAAACCTTGGGGTCTGCATTGACTCTACCCTCTCCATGATCAACTTTGTTTCTCAAACTGCCAGATCTAGCTACTATCACCTCCATCGTATAAGCCTGATCAGGAAGTATCTCTCTCTAGAAACAACTGCAAAACTCGTTCTCTCCTTCATAATGTCTCGCATTGACTATTGCAATTCACTCCTGTCCGGCCTTCCTGCCTCCACCACTCACATCCTACAGCGCATTCAAAACAATGCTGCACGCCTTGTACTCAAAAAGAAAAAAGCTGACCACATATCTCCTCTCCTGGCACAACTTCACTGGTTCCCTGTATCAAAGCGCATACAGTACAAACTAGACACCATGTGCTACAAAAGCCTCAATAACGCAGCCCCCAATTACCTGTCAAGCCTACTTGAGATCTATGTTCCTTCACGTACCCTCCGCTCTGCCTCCGATCCTCTGACTTTTCGCTTTCCACGCACTAAGCTCAATACCTATGGTCCACAAGCCTTCTCTGTTTCTGGTCCGCTCTCCTGGAACAAAGTTCTTCTCTCAGTCCGTCAGCAACCTACTTTTGTCTCCTTCAAGTCTGCTCTCAAAACTCACCTTTTCTCCTCTGCATAAAATCCTGACCTCACTCAATCCCCTCTGCAGCCTGTCTCCACTCGGAGGGGAATCACATTGCAATATATAATTGTATATAATATGCTCTCTATAATTTTCCATTGTTTTTATTCTTTCTCCCCATTTATAGCCGTGTGTGTGTGTGTGTGTGTGTGTGTGTGTGTGTGTGTGTGTGTGTGTGTGTGTGTGTGCGTGGGTGCGTGTGTGTGCGTGCGTGCGTGCGTGTATGTGCGTGCGTGCGTGTGTGTGTGTTTCAGCGCTTAGATTTGATTTTATCAAGATTTTGCGCTATATAAATATTGTAATTAATTAATTAATTAATTACATTTCTGTAGCATGACTCTCCCTCAAGTTTTTCTTTTAACTGCTGATCGACAGATTGACCTCCCCACGAAACATCTTGGTACAGGTAGATGTAAGCAAGTAAGTAAATGGATATCCGTTATAATGAATACACTGCTCATATAATATCATTGTAAAGACATTGACTACAAAAGGCAAGAAATGTTTATTTTCATTTTCCCAACAACTAATTCCAGATATTGAACCAGTTTGTGATTTGCATTGGTTGGTGCAAAGAATTACCAATTGGAAGATTGTAGATTCAAATCGCATCAGTCAAAATCATTGTGGCTTTCTTCGATCCCAACCAGCCCCTACCCAGACTTTAGTGTCCTATGGGCTTGTTGGGAAGAATGACGCCACATAGTCAAATCTCATCCACTTCATGGCTGACCAACACTGCATATGTCTGTATCTTTCAGGCCTGCTATCAGGAAAAGATCTTTTAAAATGTCTGAAAATAGGCCTGTTACTACGCAACATAAATGAACGAATAGATACATAAATAAGAAATTGCAAAAGAGTTGATCCATAGTCAGTTGGGCTGCCATTTTTTAACAGTGTATAGTAAACATTTAAAAACTTGTTTTGGGATAAAACACAGGCTGTGCCCTATTGAAAGGCACAAAAGCAAAACTGCGTCATACTCAGTTAGATAATATGACGTCATTGAAAATGTGACGTAACTTATTGTACGTCAAAAATGGATCTTAGCATTGAGCAGCTTAGATGTTGTCTTCACATGGCTCAGACGTGGAGATGGTCTGATCAAAATCCATGCGAATTTGACTGTTGTGTACACAGACAAATGTGCGTTATGTAGGACAGTTTGCCACAAGGCTGATAGTTTTAAACGAGAAAAACCGATTTGAAAAACAAGTATTGATGTGGACGTCCAAGTGAGGCTCAGAATAAATAAGAAAAGGACGATCATATTTCAGTTCATGAAATGAGTGAAACGTATGTGTTTTATATGGCATGGTTAAACAGCAGTGAAATTATAGCTTGCTACCATATCTCCATTAGACTATAAAAAAATATTCAATTCCAGATTGAGAAGGCTGACACTCTGTGGAGAGAGGAAGACAGTACTTAATTTAAGTTAAAGGGATTCTGAAGTGTTCATGCACCTTGGATTTCCTATTTCAGTTTTATTTCTAAAGTGAAATATATTCAAACTCAGCAAAGATCCAATTAAAAACTTAGGAGGAAATTCTTTACATACACAGATCAGATTGGTGTACAGTATACGTGTGACTGACATGGCTTCGTTTAAAAATCAATACAGAGCGGCAGCAACAAGAAAACAGACACTCGCCATCATTATCATACTTTCTAAACCCCATAAACCGCTAACAGTATGTCAGTTCGTCAGAATGGAAATAATGTGCTCTGTGATTCATGTGTGAACATGATTTTCTGTGATAATCATAGCTTTTATTTCAGTCTTCCAAGTCGTCTTTCATGTCGTTACAGCCAGTACGTCAACCTGTGATGTAGAAGTGACGGTGTTTCTGTGCTCACCGTCAGCAGTGTGTTACGTCCCTGTGACGCATACAGCAACAGACTGTCCTAAGGATTGATCCCACATGAAACAATGTTCTCACGGAATTACAAAAAAATATATAAAAAACAAAATATACATATACAAAAAACAACAACAAAAGAACAACAACAATAAAAACAAACAAACAAACAAAAACAGTGCACAGTATAAGAAGCGTGATGTGCTACATTTATTTCGATATTTTTCACATGCAAACTTTCCCTGGATTCTTAACTGTTAAGATATAATTTCACAAAGTGTATGATTATTTTTTTCAGATCATCGCACTTTTAGAGATTTCCTTGATTCTCATCTCTTTTATCTTATGGTCCCATGTTCTACACCAGTTTAATGGTTACAGAAGCTGGCACAGTTTTTACTATGTGATAATGAGAATGAGGATGATGATATTCATGGCGGTATGGAGTTCCATATAGGACTGAGACTACGTGACAGGGTTATACTCTATGTTTACTATCATAATATACACTGACGTCAACCAGGCCTGTGAGATACATATACCTGTGGTGTTGATCAGAAGATTTGAACACCACCCTCAAGAAACATCTGTATAGTAAACAAGACTTGACTGTATGGTCCCAGACTTCCCAATAAACCCGTAACACGCTCAGCACTGGGTAGGAGCCAGTTGGAGCCCAAAAACCCATCTGATGGGGATTCGAACCCACTCCCCAGTCAGTAGTCCCTTGCGCTAACCACTGCACCACAGTGAGTGTTGTCTGAAAAATCTCAACATTGACAGTGAGTCACCCTATCGACTGACATACTATGACATTTTAAACATGATAACGTAAGGTGATGTGTAGTTTCCTTCTTTTTGCTGCAGAAACCCGTGTCACCTGGGTGACTCTATCTGTATCAAAACGTGTTGCAACATAGTAAGTTTTCTTTACAGCGTTTCTTGTAGGCTTTAGACGACTGAAATACCACAGAACGAGCTGTTCAGAAGGCCACAGTTATGACTGGTGACTTTGACTGGTCCTTTTCTGTGCAAGTGGGTTTTGTTTTTTTCTGTCTGACGCCATCTTAGACAACAGACCATGAGACCATGAGGGCAGCAGTTTTGAAATCAGTGATTGGTACAGTTTGTTTGAGGTAAGACAGGAATTTGATTGTTTATTTATTTATTTATTTATTTATTTATTTATTTATTTATTTATTTATTTATCTATTTGTTCATTTATTTATTTATTTATTTGACAGCTTGGCCATGGCAGCAGCAGCTTACTCTATCCAGTTGTTGAACTCCGGCAAGGAACAAGTTGCTGGAGACTTTCGATCCTACATAGATGAATTCATTTACCCCTTGGAGGGTGTGATCACCGATGATGATAAAATTGGGACTTTGCTGACGTTCTGCCCCATGATCTCTGTCTTCGTTAGACTGATGATGGGGTGAAATTCTTGGAAAGCATGCACTGGGGAGTTGAGTAACCTCTAGAGACCAGGCTGTGTGTGAGATGTCAAGGCATCAGCAGCAGCAAAGAATATATGCAGGACCAGGGCCTGACACACTTTGGTCTTTGCTCTGGAGTATGCAAGGTTGAAGAACTTGCCCTTGGAGTTAGTGTGCAGGTACAATCCGTCATCTGATGATCTAAAAGAGTATGACAGTACGCGACAGAAGTTTCTGAAGGGTGTTGGAGAATGGACGCAGTCCTACTTTGAATTGGAAATGGGTTTCAGTATGATAAGTCAAACTGCACTGTCCTCTGCATCCATCATGGAAAGATGCGATCAGATATAGCAGCTTTGGTGGGTGTCTTCCATGCTGTCTCAATGTCATTACTCCATTGCTTCTTGCTTCTGCTCCTCAACGTATCACCACAAACAGTTCATTCAGTTCAAGACTCAGTTCCAGACAGTCTGCAGGAGCCAGTGATGTCAAGCTGCCGTGACACTACTCACCAAAGAAGACTCTGCAGTGAGGTCAGGTCTCTTTGGCAGTAGGTAGCCATGACAGTTCTGAACCAACATAATTGGAACTACCTAACAAACCTACTAATAACGACAGTAACTGATCAGTCACAGAGCCAGACCAGATGAGCGACCCACTGGTAAGGAGACCACCACCACATACATCAACAACATCCCCAACGACCCACTGACACCAAAGATCCTGACGTAAATTTGCCTTAGGCATAAACAGAGCAGAAGAAACCAGAAATGAGGTCAGCATGAGATTAGGACATGAAGGGTTACAGAATCTAGAACAACCATTTCTGTATGTCATGGTGTCACATGAGAATGATGATGTATGGAGTTCATTTCAGACTGAAACATTGGGTGTGTTTACACTGTGATTTCAAAGTGAGCCAGTCTGGCCATGTCCGACAAGCAGCCCAAGAAAGTTTGTTTACACTTATCTTCAGAATAGCAGATCAGGAAAGTTTGTTTACACCTGCCTTCTCCAGCTGCACAGCGAGAAAACCGACCTCAGACCAAGTGAGCGACGCTCTGGTAAAGAGACCACTATCACATACCTTCAAAGACAGCCCCAACGAGCCACTGACACCAAAGATCCTGACAGGAATGTGCCTCAGGCATGGAATGAGCAGAACAAACCAGAACTGTTAACTTGGTCTGAGGTTGATTGTTCCCGGCTGCTGACAGCCGCCATACTGCATTTCCACATGTTTGCTATCAGTTACTTAGACATGAACACTGAAAGAAAAACTAGGTGGAGCTCCACTGTGGCGACACGTTCTCCCTGTGGAGAGCAATCAGAATTTCACATAGTAAATCCATTGTGATTAAAAAAGTAATACATACAATACAATACAATACAATACAATACATACAATACAATACAGTACAATACAGTACAATACAACACAATACGACACAATACAGTACAATACAGTACAATACAACACAATACAATGCAATGCAACAATACGATACGATACGATACGAATCGACACGACACAAGGTGATGCGACGCGATGCGATTTAATACAACACAACACAACACAATACTATACAACACAACACAACACAACACAAACACACAACAACACAACACAAGACAACACAATACTATACAACACAACACAACACAACACAACACAACACAATACTATACAACACAATACTATACAACACACACAACACACAACACAATACAACACAAGACAAGACAAGACAAGACAAACAACAAACACACAACACAACACAACACAATACTATACAACACAACACAACACAATGCAAAAACAACACAATACAATGCAATATAACACTATACAACACACCACACCACACACACACCACAACACAACACAACACAACACAACACAATACAACACAATACAATACAACATAACACACCACAACACACCACACCACACCACAAACACACCACATCACAACACAACACAACACAACACAACACAATACAATACAATATACAATACAATACAACACAACACAATACAATGTTCCTAAGTTGATTTACCGTCATGCTGCATTTCCATATGCTTACTTTAACATATTTGGATACTCCCGCGTCGTACGACGCACGAGACAGAAAGAGAGCTTCAAAGTTTTTGTGGACAGAGATTCTGAGGGCGTCACTCCAGCGTCTGTCTACCACTAATAGTACTCTGTCAGTCGTCTGGCACCAGCTCATGTGACAGTATTATCATGTTATTACACCCTAGCAGTGACATGTAAGTATAGATCGAAAACACTTGGAAGAAGATGGCGCCTCTATGAAAGAGAAGTTTTATTTTGCTGCGCATTTAAATTTCATAAAAAGATGCCGTGAATGTACGTATGGTGATAGAAGAAAACTTAACGAACTAAAGTTTTTCTTTTATATCCCCTTTTT
>JAPXFY010004264.1:17500-18650 GCA_030674185.1 Monoplex corrugatus | reverse complement strand
TTCAAATGTTTTAGAAGTATTTGAGAGAGTGCTGTTGATACACTTTCATTAAAATTTGCTGATTTAAGATAACGTTTTGCTCCGTGTGATCGTAACCGAAAGACGTTTGACAAACATTTGGTAAAGATACAACATGAAACAATGACAAAACAAAGATAAATTTAACAGATAAGTACAACAGAAATACATGCTTGTCACTTTGAAACCTTGGAATAAATCATGTTGCTATACATATCATCTTAAAACCTTGGAATAAACCATGTTGGTGTATGTATCATCATCATAATGTTGCCAGACTACATATTTTTACACAAGATCTTAATCTTCACTCTTTCTGTTTTCAGACATAACAAGTAGCAGAAAAACAAATCAGCACACCTCTGAAAAATAAAATGCAATCGAATAAACGTTATGAAATGAAAGAAGATAAAACTAAACAACAAAGTTCTCTTCGACAGGTATACATTTTTAGAGTAATTTTTACCAATTATCATGAAACAGTTTCAAGCTAAAAAAGATGAAAAATGTGCCTGTATTTTCTGACAAAGAAAAAATTCCAAAAACAAGAATAATTTTCCCTCCCTCTCCCTCCATCCCCCCCTTCTCTTTCTCTCTCTCTCTCTTTCTCTTTCTCTCTTTCTTTCTTTCTCTCTCTCTGTGTCTCTCTCTCTGTCTCTCTGTCTATGTCTCTGTTTCTATCTCTCTTCCTCTCCCCCCCCCTCTCTCTCCATGTCAACATCTGCTAAAAAAAATAAAAATAAAAACAAAAACAATTTGTTCCTTATGCTATAACCTTCGTAAATAATAAAGAATTTTGTCTTGTCTTGTCAGCATTTAAACAAAAACGTGCGATTTGATATTTTGTGCAAGCTCTGCCCTCTCAACTGTCATTGTTTTTTTAAGATAAAACGCAGTGATGGTACTTAACATGTCAGCAATTGTTTTTTAAGCTGTCAATGAAAGGATTTTTACAAGCATCTGTACTGCAGCATGGACAAGTCAGAAAATGGACATCACTTCAGTTTGAATAAGTAAGGTTTCCTATCTCGCTCACAGTGGAGGAAATGTAGGTAGGACGTGTTTTTTTTAAGTTCCATCAATTGCCTAATTCAGGATTAACTCTTTTCCCGCCATGGTCGCAACCAAGCGA
>JAPXFY010004264.1:10000-12500 GCA_030674185.1 Monoplex corrugatus | reverse complement strand
GACACACACACACAGACACACACACACACACACACACAACACACACACACACACACACACACAGACACACACACACACACACACACACACAACACACACACACACACACACACACACACACACGTACAAACAAACAAACACACACACAAACATACACAGGCATACACAAACACACACACAAACAGACACACACATACACACATACACACGTTTAGCGCTGCACCATGTCTACATGAAATAACTTGTCTGGGTTTTTTATTTTCAGTAAATAAGTGGCAGACTGAACGAAAGTCAGTGATGTAGTACTGTAGCTAAATGGTTGCTGGAGACGTGCTGAAAATGTACAAGATGATGGTTTACAAGCTGATAGAGACAACTATCATAGTATAGGACGGACCACCCCCAACCCCCAACCCCCATAGACTTTACGTTATCCTGTCGATGGCAGGGGGAAGACACTTTACTGTACGTTACTTTTATCACTTTCTGTGTTGACGTTTGTGGGGTTTTTTTCTGTTGGCTGCTGTTTGTCTGTCTGTCTCTGTCTCTCCCTGTCTATCTATCTGTCTCTCTCTCTCTCTCTCTCTCTCTCTCTCTCTCTTTCTTTCTTTCTCTCTCTCTTCTTTTCTTTTCTTTTTTTTAATGCATACATATAAATTAGCATTGCCAATGGCATATATGCATATATATATATATATACATATATATATATATATATGTATGTATATATATATATATATATATATATATATACATATAAACATTCATTCTAGTAGACATTTAGCTCAGCTGTTTTTGTTTTTGTTTTATTTTAGTTTGTAGACCATGATCATGCTTCTGGTAAGACAGATAGAGAGAGAGACAGACAAACAGACAGAGACAGACAAAGAGAGACAGAGAGAGACAGAGACAGACAGAAGACACAGGCACAGATACAGACACAGACACACAGAGAGGCGCGCGTGTGCCATTAATCATGATACACAGATTCATTCCTTACTATTTAAGGGAAAAGGTTTATGTATAATTCCTAAAAGTGGCAGAATGATTGAGACGTTCGCCTGCCAATAACTAAACTCGAGGTTCCAGAGTTACTTTCCTGTTAAAGCCTTGACTTTTCTCCTCAGTTTGACCGGACAATCGAACTGAACGTCAGATCCTTCGGAAGCGGACGAAAAACAACTCGGACCCGTGTGCCTTCTGGCTGCTCCGGCTAAAGATCCCACGGCTGTTGAAAATCGTGAAAAACAGGGCATTCACCAGGCTGCCCTCGTATAAAACATTTGAGAGATAGGTTGATTTCCCAGGTCCCTCCACTCAGAAGCCAATTAGCCTTCTTTCTTTTCTATATGTGACCTGCCACCACGAAACCAGTCTTAACTAGCATTTGGGGCTTTTTGAAATATACATATCACTGGAATGTGTACATTCTGCTGATTATTTTGGTATTTGAATAAAGCTTGCACTCGAAAAAAACGTAGAAGTTATGTATGTTTAAAGTCATTAAGTTATATGACGGCCATTTTTAGAAAACGGTCTGTAAAGTTTTTATGTACTCTCCTGCACATTTTCCTTAAATTTCTTTATTTGGTGGCTTTGACCCAGTTTGTTTCTAATTTTAGCTGTCATTATATGAAAGGTGCATCAAATAACTTTCCGTCAGTATATTACATGTGCGGTACTGTACAGGTTACGGTTCATAAGAGACAAAAATAGGTACTTTTGGTAGGAAATTGCGTTCTTTCTGCTGCAATCAGTGCATTAAAATACCATTTTAAATTGATTAATAACACTTTTTCAAGAAAAATATTTCTGTGGCGGATAGATTATAGTCTACAGAAATCAATTTTGAGAAAAAGTCAAAACACCCCAGATAGACCATCATTCATCTTTTCAGCTCCTAGTGCTGTTCAACTGACTGAGAGTTAAGATTGATTTCGTGGTGAGAGGTCACATATTCTGGGTATAAAAAAACATAGGTGACACTGCACTACAGCCATGAGTTCTCAATGGGGAGAGTATTCTGAGTTTCACATGGTATATCTATTGTGATAAAAAGAGATGAATATGAATATGTGACCTCCCACCACGAAATCAGTCTTAACTCGCAGTCAGTCGAACAGCACTAGGAGTTGAAAAGGTGACTGAGGGTCTGTCTGGGGTGTTTTGACTTTTTCTCAAAATTGATTTCTATAGACTATAATCTATCCCTCCGAATTCTTTTTCTTGAAAAAATATTATTAATCAATTTAAAATGGTGTTTTAATGCACTGATCGCAGCAGAAAGAATGCAATTTCCTATCAAAAGTACCTATTTTTGTCTCTTATTATAAACCGTAACCTGTGCAGTACCCGCACATGTAATATACTGACGGAAAGCTCTTTGGTGCACCTTTCAGATAATGACAGCGAAAATTAGAAACAAAAAGGGTCAAAGCCACCAAATAAAGAAATTTAAAGAAAATGTGTAAGAAAGCACACAAAAACTTTAAAGGCCGTT
>JAPXFY010004264.1:0-5000 GCA_030674185.1 Monoplex corrugatus | reverse complement strand
ACGTACGTATACTTAAGAGAGAGAGAGAGAGAACAAACACACTCAACAAACAATGGTATAAATCCAAATCAACACAATCAAGGGTAAATCCCAATCAATACACACAATGGTAAATCCGAATCAATACTAACAATGGTAAATCTGAATCAATACAAACAAGGGTAAATCTGAATCAATACTAACAATGGTAAATCTGAATCAATACAAACAATGGTAAATCTGAATCAATACAAACAATGGTAAACCCCAATCAATACAAACAACGGTAAATCTGAATCAATACATAACAATGGTAAATCTGAATCAATTCAAAACAATGGTAAACCCAAATCAATACAAACAATGGTAAATCCGATTCAATAAAAAAAATGGTAAACCCGAATTAATACAAACAATTGGTAAACCTGAATCAACACAAACAATGGTAAATCTGAATAAACACAAACAATGGTAAATCTGTATCAACACAAACAGTGATAAATCCGAACCAATACAAAACAATGGTAAACCGGAATTAATACAAACAATTGGTAAACCCGAATCAACACAAACAATGGTAAATCCGAATCAATACAAAACAATGGTAAACCCGGAATCAACACAAACAATGGTAAACCCGAATCAACACAAACAACGGTAAACCCGGAATCAACACAAACAATGGTAAACCCGGATTCAATCTCCCTTATCAATTAGTCCCCACTGTGTTTAACTTGCCAGAAACGAACGTGAAGTTGAAAGAGCTGAATTCACAGCTGCTAGTTCAATACTCAATAAGCAGGCGAGACTGTTTCAGTCTGTTGGCTAACACTGTAATACCATGCCGCTTATGTACACAGGAGAAATGCTGGTTAGAACTCGAAAAGCTAAGGCAGACAGCATTATCTGTTTGAAATGTCCACATTCACAGTGAAATATTTACCAAACCATGACACACGTTTGTGTATGTATGGATGGATGTTTCCCTGTTTGTTTGTCTGTTTGTTTCTTTATTTGTTTGTGTTTTGTTTGTTTGTTTGTTTGCACGTACGTATGTATACTTAAGAGATAGAGAGACAAAGAGAGCAAGAGAGAGAGGGAGAGGGGAGAGACAGAGACACAGAGAGAGATAGAGAGAAACAGACAAAGAAACACAGAGACACAGAAAGAGAGAAAGAGACAGTGTGTGTGTGTGTGTGTGTGCGTGTGTGTGTGTGTGTGTGTGTGTGTGGGGCGTGCGTGTGTGTGTGTGTGTGTGTGTGTGTGTGTGTGTGTGTGTGTGTGTGTGTGTGTTCGCTCGTTCTTTGATTTAACGTCTGTTCACTATGAGTGATATTAGACGGTGTGTGTGTGTGTGTGTGTGTGTGTGTGTGTGGTGTGTGTGTGTGTGTGTGTGTGTGTGTGTGTGTGTGTGTATCTACGTAAGTAAGTATGTGTGTATCTATATAATCTATGTATCTATAGAAGTAGGTATGTGTGTATGTATGTATGTATGTATGTATGTATGTATGTATGTATGAATGTACGTACGTATGTATGTATGTATGTATGTATGTTTGTTTGTTTGTTTGTTTGTTTGTTTGTGTATTTGTTTGTATATTTGTACGTACCGACGTATGTATACTTAAGAGAGAGAAAGAGAGAGAGAAAGAGAGAGCCAGAGAGATAGTTGGTATGTATATAGTATGCATGCATGTAAGCATGTACGTATATAAGCATGTATGTATGTATGTATGTATGTATGTATGTATGTATGCATGCATGTATGTATGTATGTATGTATGTATGTATATGTATGTATGTATCTATGTATGCATGTATGCATGCATGTATGTATGTATGTATGTATGTATGTATGTGTGTATGTATGTATGTATGTATGTATGTGTGTATGTACGTACGTATGCATGTATGTATGTATATATGTATGTGTGTATGTATGAATGAATGTATGTATGTGTGTATGTATGTATGTATATATTTATGTATGTATGTATGTATTCATACGGAAGATTAGGAAAAGACAAGCAACATTTATAGGCCATTTTATGAGGAAGGGGATTTGGAGCACCTGGTCACAACGGGAAAGCTGGAGGGAAAGAGAGCACCAGGTAGACCCAGGGAGAGAATGCTGGACGGACTCGCAGAGTGGCTGGGGATGAAGAGGGTGGGGGAGATGCTGGGGGCAACGAGAGATAGAGATGGTTGGAAGTCCATGGTCGCCAACGCCATGCGGCAGGGCACCTGATGATGATGATGATATATGTATATATGTATGTGTGTATGTATATATGTATGTATGTATGTGTGTATGTATGTATGTATGTATTTATGTATGTATGTACGTCTGTCTGTCTGTCTGTCTGTCCGTCTGTCTGTCTGTCTGTATGTATGATGTATGTACCCTTAAAAGATAGAATCGAGGAAGGTATACAGATATTTGATTTTAAGACCTTAAACCTGTTACTGATAAGCTTTTCTTAGAGAAAAACACAATTCATTCATTTATCCTCGTTATACGTGCTGTTCATTACGATATTTGTTTTTACCTCCTACGATTATATTTCTTATTTTCAAATAGCCAATATCGGTAAATCATCAATACTCATCATCATATACCCTGCTGCATAGCGTTGGTGATCATGGCCTTCCACACGAATTTATCTTTCGTCGCTGAAAGTACATCTCCCACCCTCTCTGTCCTCAACCACTTTGCAAGTACGTCCAATAGTTTTCTCCCTGGGTCTACCTGGTGCCCTGGTGCCCTAGTGTCCACAACCCAGACCCCCAGCTATGGAAAGTAGCACCACTGTCTTGTGGGTGTTTCGGGAGAGACCAAGGCTAAGGGAGTAAACCTTAATAGAAAAACACCACTGCCTTGTGGCTATCTAAGGGAGTAAACCCTAACAGAAAAACACCACTGCCTTGTGGTTATCTAAGGGAGTAAACCCTAACAGAAAAATCACCACTGCCTTGTGGTTATCTAAGGGAGTAAACCCTAACAGAAAATCACCACTGCCTTGTGGTTATCTAAGGGAGTAAACCCTAACAGAAAATCACCACTGCCTTGAGATTATCTAAGGGAGTAAACCCTAACAGAAAAAAAAGCACCACTGCCTTGTGGTTATCTAAGGGAGTAAACCCTTACAGAAAAACACCACTGCATTGTGGTTATCTAAGGGAATAAACCCTAACAGAAAAAAAACACCACTGCCTTGTGGTTATCTAAGGGAGTAAACCCTAACAGAAAAACACCACTGCATTGTGGTTATTTAAGGGAGTAAACCCTGGCAGAAAACCGATGGAAGGCACCATGATATATTCCAAGTTAATCATGGCCAGTCAAAAGAAAACGGAGGTAAACAACGTGAACAGGGACTCCCGTGGAGCACCTTGGTCCGGCAGGGACCGTCATGCTGTGCAGGTGACATCCGACTGTCAGCAAGTTACTGCGATCAGACTGAAAAAAACATCATCAATACTAGACGATGAAAAGATTCATTATGTGAAACTGAAGGCAAAAGTTTCGTATTTATTGTTTTGTTATTTCTCCTGTTAATTCTTTCTTTGGGTGAAATGTACTTTTTCTTTTCTCCTGTTGATTAAAGTCTTTTTGTCCGGAGAATGATTAACATTGGGGCAAGAAGGTCACTCAGGTTAGTGCAGTCTTGGCACTAGTAAAACCCTTCCTCCCAGAGGGAGATGTTGTACCTTGATAACACCGGCTACGTTAATTTAAAACAAAATACCCAAAACTGTGCCGGTCAAAATGCCATCGTGGCAATTTGTTTTCCTCAAGAACTTGTTCAATTGAAATTAGAGTAGATTACACAAAACTAATGATAACGGAACAAGAACAAGAAAGTAATTTCATGTGCATTTGGAATATTGTGAATTGTCACAAAACCATATACATCTTGCCAGTTTTGAAGACCGATTGTTTTGGTATTAATAGCCACAAAACTGAAGACAAATTTATTTCAGCCCGGTAAATATTTTCTTTTTCCTCAAGACTTATTGAGAGACACTGTAATTTGGGCGTTTTTGGATTTCCGATGTCGTATGCAGTGAGGAAAGTCATGGTTCATGTGACCAATCATATTCTTTTTTTTTTTTTAGGATCATCGCACTTAGGGAGATTTCTTTCATAATCACCCTTTACGGGGAGTGGTGTGGGGTGGGGTAGGGTTCTTTTTTTCTACGCCACCTTAATGGCCACAGAAGCTGTTTAAGATGATGATGGCGATGAGGATGTTTTGGGGTCACAAAGAACATTCACCTGAAAATCACCAAGGAACTGCACGTCAATGGATCAGCGACCTCTCATTCGAACAATTTCAGTAACGTAAGTGATTGCGGATTTCCGGTGTACTCGTCAACCTTTCTGACTTCGGAAGGCGACTGAGAACATCAAAAGCGCCTGAAGCACAGTATTCCTGACAAACCCTTTGGGAAAAGAAAGACATCAGCTACAGAGGTTCTGATGATTCCATCAGTTATGTCAAAGCGCAGGAAATCTTGTGCAGTTTTAGTGATAAAGCAGCGAGCATCTTTTTTCCCATAATGGTATTCATTTAGTCAATGACTACGCAGATAGTATCTGGTTGTTTAGAAACTGTTTTGGAATGTTCACCTTTACAAAAGGCTCTGAAACCATTTTTCTCCCGTTTAACCTTTTGACTCCCGCACCCAGTCCACCAACTGCAAAAACTTAACCCTTTTATTCCCTCACCCTATCCTGCAGGAAGCTGGTGGATAAAGCTATGGAATCAAAAGGTTACGTTTGTGCTTTGCTAGCACGGTTGACAATGCAGAACGCTGGTGGACAGGGTGCAGGAGTCAAAGGGTTAAAATGGGGTATCTTCATTCTCAAAGCCACGGCAGCTAAAAGCCCCAAACAATACGTTTCCATTTCAGTTCATCAGCTATAGAGTTGGTCTCATAACACTGTCACTAACCAGTTTTTTTAGGGCAACTTTGAAAGTTATAGATGTAGGAGGGTTTACACAAAGGGCTGTCCC
>JAPXFY010004263.1:15000-18655 GCA_030674185.1 Monoplex corrugatus | reverse complement strand
TAGGCCATTTTATTAAAAAAAAAGGGGGAAATTAGGAAAGCTGGAGAGAAAGAGAACACCAAGTAAACCCGGGGACAAAGTATTGGACGGACTTGCTGAGTGGTTGAAGACAGAGAGGTTGGAAGATGTGCTTGCGGCAACAAGGGATAGATGTACATGTATACAGAGGGTCATGATCGCCAAAGCCATGTGATGATGAGACTGGACTGTGTTGTCCCTGTCTTTCCAACTGGGCTAGTACCATGCTCGATTCTGGTTAGGAGCTGGTCTGGTCTGAAACAATTCCACAGTAACATTTTGATCGATGGGGTGGGGTGGGGGATTGCGTGTTTCAAACCCATGACTGCCCAGCTGATAGTCCATTGTGCTGGAAGAAGAGTAGCAGAATGGTTAAGACGTTCGCCTGCCAATAACAAAACTCGAGGTTCCAGGGTTCGCCTTCCATAGAGACCTCGGCTTTTCTCCTCAGTTTGACCGGAAATTCGAACTGAACGTCTAGTCTTTCGGAAGGGGATGAAAAACGAGTCGGACCCGTGTACCTTCTCACTGCGCACGTTAAAGATTCCACGGTAGTTGAAAATCGTGAAGAGCAAGGCGTTGCCTGGCTATCTTGTTAAAAAACATTGGGGAGAATGGATAATATACAGCGCCTGTTGACTCGCACCACTGAGTGTTACTCAGACATTAAGAACTGGATGACGTTCAACAAACTTCAGCTTAATGACGACAAGACAGAAGCTATCCTCATTGGCACCCGTCAGAAACTTTCTCAGCTGCCTCCTCTTTCTCTCCCATTATGTAACACATCAGTCCAATTTCTGATTCAGCTAAAAACCTTGGTGTCTGCATTGACTCTACCCTCTCCATGAACAACTTTGTTTCTCAAACTGCCAGATCTTGCTACTATCATCTCCATCGTATAAGGCTGATCAGGAAGTATCTCTCTGTCGAAACAACTGCAAAACTCGTTCTCTCCTTCATAATGTCTCGCAGGTTTTGAACGACATGGATCTGATTGACTATTGCAATTCACTCCTGTCTGGTCTTCCTGCCTCCACCATTCACATCCTCCAGCGCATTCAAAACAATGCTGTACGCCTTGTACTCAAAAAGAAAAAAGCTGATCACATATCTCCTCTCCTGGCACAACTTCACTGGCTCCCTGTATCAAAGTGCATACAGTACAAACTAGACACCATGTGCTACAAAAGCCTCAATAACGCAGCCCCCGATTACCTGTCAAGCCTACTTGAGATCTATGTTCCCTCACGCACCCTCCGCTCTGCCTCCGATCCTCTGACTTTTCGCTTTCCACGCACTAAGCTCAATACCTATGGTCCACGAGCCTTCTCTGTTTCTGGTCCACTCTCCTGGAACAAACTTCCTCTCTCAGTCCGTCAGCAACCAACTTTTGTCTCCTTCAAGTCCGCTCTCAAAACTCACCTTTTCTCCTCCGCATAAAATCCTAACCTCACTCAAACCCCCCCCCCCCCTCTGCAGCCTGTCTCCGCTCGGAGGGAATCACATGGATATAATATATAATTGTATATGCTATGCTCTCTATAATTTTCCATTGCTTTTATTCTTGCTTTTATTGCTTTTATTCTTTCTCCCCATTTATAGCCATGCGTGTGTGTGTGTGTGTGTGTGTGTGTGTGTGTGTGTGTGTGTGTGTGTGTGTGTGTGTGTGTGTGCGTGCGTGTGTGTGCGTGCGTGCTTGCGTGCTTGCGTGCTTGCGTGTGTGTCTGCTTCAGCGCTTAGATTTGATTTTATCAAGATTTTGCGCTATATAAATATTGTAATTAATTTTAAAAAATTAATTAATTAATTAATTAAAAATTAATTAATAAATAAATTAAAATGATTTCTCAGGTCCCACCCCTTGAAGACCAATTAACCTTCTTTGCCTTTGTGACGTCTTGGAGAAAAATAATGTGAATATAAATTTGAAGCGAGGGAGAGGGGATGGGCGCCGTCCTCGTGGTGCTGGCCCCAGGAAAAGTTGAGGTCTCTTCCCATCACTCCCTTATGACTCCAGGGTTATGGAACTATCTAGGTAGGACCTCAGGATCTGGCCAGTTCGTGGGTTTATGTGCTGGCTTAAGGCTTGAGCAGTGATCATTCTGGATCTTCTCCGTCACATGCCACCTGTGACGTTAGTGCATATGGAATTCATTCTGAGCGCAGAATGGTCATCTTGAGAAATTGAAACTGAAACTGAAATTATGCTGACCACTTCACTGGTTTTCAGTATTAGTTTTGGTTGTCTGTGAGAATGGATTTTTCTAAAGAATTTGCCAGAGTTGTCTCCTTTGTTACTGTGATATCTTTGGTACACGTCGAGTGTGTTCTGCACACAGGACCTCAGTGTAGCATCTCATCTAAAAGACTAGCACCCAGACCACAACTAGCATTACAGTTAAGGGGGAGAAAAGCCTCTTACCAACAGGTTCAAATCCAGGACCTCTGGCTTTTCAGATAATTACTTTAAACAAATGGAACTATTATCCACTGTTAGGTACAAAGTAACAAAAAATAGATAAATAAAATAAAACAATATAAAACAGAAGAAGAAGAAAGAGAATATACCTTCCCCAAATACAAAAGAAAAAAGAAGACAGATGGATATCCTCCCCAAAGTCAAACTCAAAAAGAAAGAGAAGAAAGAAGAAAGATGGATATCTTTCCCAAACACAAAAAAACAGAAAAAAGATGGATATCTTTCCCAAAGTCAAACAATAAGAAACAAAAAAAGATAAATATCTTTCCCAAAGTCAGACACAGGAAGAAAGATAAAAATCGGATTATATTTATCAAAGTCAAACACAACAGGCAAGAAATAAGATGGATATCTTTCCCAAAGTCAAACAATAAGAGACAAAAAAGATGAATATATTTCCCAAAGTCAAACACAGAAGAAAGAAAAAAGAGATATATTTCCCAGTCAAACACAAAAAAGAAGAATGATGGATATCTTTCCCAAAGTCAAACACAAAAAGAAAGAAGTAAGATGGATGTTGTTCTCAAAGTCAAACTCAAAAAGAAAGAGATGAAAAACAGCTATCTTTCCCAAAGTCAAATTCAAAACGAAAGAGAAGAAAGATGAACATCTTTCCCAAGGTCAAACACAAAAACAAAGAAAAAAAGATGAATATCTTCCCCAAGGTCAAACACAAAAAGAAAGAAAAAAGATGAATATCTTTTCCAAAGTTAAACACAACACGAAAGAAAAAAGATGGATATCTTTCCCAAAGTCAAACTTAAAAAGAAAGGGAAGAAAGATGGATACCTTTCCCAAAGCCAAACTAAAAAAGAAAAAAGAAAAAGATGGACACCTTTCCCAAAGTCAAACACAAAAAGAGAGAGACAAAAGACAGTTACCTTCCCAAAACCAGCGCGTGTGATGTCCAGCTTGTACAGTTTCTAACACAGTATTGGGGACGTGTTCATACACTGAACTGAACACCATCTCACCACCACCACCACCACCACCACCACCCCACCTTCTTCTTTTTTGCATTCTTCTCCCTCCAACCCATACCCAGCATTTAAAAGAGTTAAGCCTTATCAACTTTTTACCGTTTATATGCATTTTTGAAAGGGAAAAAACTGAGACTGAAAATGAACATGCACATACATTTTTTATACAGATATC
>JAPXFY010004263.1:0-12500 GCA_030674185.1 Monoplex corrugatus | reverse complement strand
AATCATTTATACATATAAAACAAAATATAAGAAAAGACAGACAATCATTTATACATATAAAACAAAATATAAGAAAAGACAGACAATCATTTATACATATAAAACAAAATATAAGAAAAGACAGACAATCATTTATACATATAAAACAAAATATAAGAAAAGACAGACAATCATTTATACATATAAAACAAAATATAAGAAAAGACAGATAATCATTTATACATATAAAACAAAATATAAGAAAAGACAGACAATCATTTATACATATAAAACAAAATATAAGAAAAGACAGACAATCATTTATACATATAAAACAAAATATAAGAAAAGACAGATAATCATGCATACATATAAAACAAAATATAAGAAAAGACAGATAATCATTCATACATATGAAACAAAATACCAGAAGAGATAATCGTTCATCCATATCAAACAAAATATCAGAAAAGAGATAATCATTCATACATATGAAACTATCATACACGTTACTGATGTAAAGGCCTTAATGTCATTAGTCATGTAACATAATTGTTGGGCAGACAATAAATATTATACATCTTCAATGACAGAAGTCAGAGAACATTTTGTGCACAATAGAAATATTCAAACCTAAATTGATACCAAATGGACTTTCGTTTATTTAACATGCAAAATTTTATTTATTAAATGTTCAACTTGGTCATGAAAATCAATGAAACAGAGGAGGAATAATTTATAGAGTTCACATAAAGAAAGTGAAAGAGAAAGAAATTTAGGCGCAACCGTTTTGTACAGTTTTACTGAAGATGTTGAAACATAACCAACTTTTTAGGCCATATTCAGTTCAATGATTTACTGGTCACAATGCATCTCATGTCACTTATTCTGAGAAGTCTGATGCATCTGGAAAATCTGAAGGCCTGAATTGTTTGAAATGTCTGAAAGGTCTGAATCAATATCCTGAAAGGCAAGCAGCGTTTTCAGTTTATCAGCTAAAGGAAGACAGCTGATTCTGTCTGCTCGTCCATTATGGAATCCTATCTGATGAGACAGGATCAGACGACACTGCTCTATCAGTGGCCTGGTGCCTTTATCTGCCATTTCATCAAAGAATGCTAACTGGTGAACATCTGCTCCTGGGATACCCCGTTGCACTCGTTGAAAGCATTGTGTATATGACACTAACCCTACCCTCAGAAGCATTTTGGGAAGGATAGATTGATCCTGTCTCTGAAGTGACTGGTCCAGTATGTCTACAGCACGAGGACAATGGGTGGTCATCCCAGTCCGTGCGCACGATATGATCAGAGCTTCAGCTCTTTCGTTTACGTCAACATATTTCAGTATGTATTCTAGAATATCCCTGATGTAATTTTGTTCACAGATTTGCAGTTTGAGGGAACCAAGAACGATTGTTGCAATCTCATCAGCGTTTGAATCGACTGATATATAAAAGACCAGAAACAGTACGTTGATGTTTGAACACTTTGGAACAAGATGTCGGATTACCAGCCAGGGACATGGCCACATCTTCACTACATTAAGTAACCAATCGTTGATCTCCTCAGGAACTTGGCATGCTTGAATCTCTCTCTCAACCATGTCCCATTCTTTGGCACAAATGTAGAACATTATCATATATTTCGTATAACCCTGATTCTTACACTTTAGGGCTATGTTGATTAAAAGTGACTGTTTATTTCTGTAAACCTTCTGATGTTCGCTTGTCCAAAGTATTTCTTTCAAGATGTATTCAGTGGTTTTCCATGGTGTTTCCTCACAAAGCACAACCCAGAATAGCAGCCAAAGATTGGGTAATACTATTAAGGGATATCTGTTCAGGATACGGATTATCATGATCGAGTCTCCTATCATCACTGGTAGGATCAAGATCAATGATCGCATGTTTCGATATTTGCAAAAGTAAGTAAGCTGATCGACATCATCCCTTTCTGTCTCTTGTACATCCCGAAGCATAACATCACCTAGAGGTTGATGACTGCTTAACAGTGCCACAGTGTTTACCATCCAGTCAATAAAAGGCTTTGAGGGTCTTCTTCGACTCACTACGATCTCTTCAACCGAAGCAATCGTCTTCCTCAAACATACCTGCAACACCTTTGTTATCGTTTTGATGTCGCATATCTTCTGCAGTAATTCTATATGTGTATGTTCTACACTAAAGATGGCATCAATCTTAGGATTGTCTGCATGTGTGCGTTTTACACTAAACATGGCATCAATTATTCCTTCTGCCAGCGCATCAATCTTAGGAATGTAGACATCACTGTTTGGAGTTGAAATCAGACGGTAGACTGGGTGGTCTTTCAAGTTCTCATGAGTTATGTTGGGTTCAAAATGATTCCGTTGCACATTTTCTCTGAGAAGCTGAAGAAAGTCATCATACTGTTCTTCAATGACACCGATATCCATGATGCAGTTATGATGAAAAACCGGCAGACACTTCAGAACGTTCTTGTGAACCTGTATTACTGGTGTTACTTGAGACAAACTCCAAGGAAATAAGAGACTGTGCAACCTGCACAGAAATAAGCAGCAGTTTACAATTAACACAAAAAATTGTTATTTAAGACTGTAACAAGAAATTTAATTACCACCATTCTAACAGTGTACAGCAGTGTTTACATAGCTGCACAGCAGATGTGCAGAGAATTTCATAACTGTACAGAACATGTTATATGACCCGATAAATACGTTCAACATAGTTCACATCATGATGATGATGATGATGATGATGATGATGATGATGATGATGATGATGATGATGATGATGATGATGATGATGATGACGATGACGATGACGATGACGATGACGATGACGAACGATGACGATGACGATGACGATGACGACGACGACGACGATGACGATGACGATGACGATGACGATGACGATGACGATGATGATGATGATGATGATGATCTCCTCACAGTATTCAATGGCGCCACATTTTTACAAGTCAAATCAAAGTGAACCCACGGACCAGACATACACATGCCTTTAACGCAGAAATCTTACAACACGCGTAAAACAAATCCACACGAACTGATGGAAAGAGGTAATTGTAGAATCCATTGTTAAGAAATGAGGTGGGCTTTCAAATCGGATTAAAAAGCAGAAAGAGTGGGTGATAGGTGAAGGGAGAATGGAAGTTTATTCCAGGCAGATGGTCTTGATACAGCAAACGAACATTGGTCAACAGTTGACAGTTTAGATCTAGGAACCTAAAGGGAAAGATTATCTGAAAATGAGTGCAAGGTGGGAGTTGCCATATAAATGTTGATGTTTGTCACAAAGGTATCCAACTTACGTTTAGTTATGTTCAAATCAGCCTGAAGAAACTGGTAGTCCAGAAAGGAGAGTGTTACAATAATCGAGACGAGAAAAAATAAGAGATGCCACAAGCTTAGATGCAGCCTCATTATCATCATCCCCATGGACCCTGCAGTGTGGCACTGACGATCATGGCCCCACCAAACGAATCTATCCCTTGTCGCTGCAAGTACATCTCCCATCCTCTCTGTCCTCAGCCACTCTTCAAGTTCAATATTTTCTCCCTGGTCTACCTGATGCTCTCTTTCCCTCCAGCTTTCTTGTTGTGACTCATCATCATCATCATGTGCACTCCCTCATGGCGTTGGCGATCATGGCCCTTCATACGAATCTATCCCTTTTCGCTTCAAATACATCCGCCACCTTCTCTATCCTCAGCCACCCTGCACGTCTGTCCAGTATTTTCTCCCTGGTCTACCTGGTGTTTTCTTGCCCTCCAGCTTTCATGTTGTGACCAGGTAACTTCTCTTTCCTCATAAAATGTCCTATAAATGTTGCTTTGTTTTCCTGATCTTCTGTATTAATGATCTTCTTGTGTCTGCCTCCTTCAAGATGTTTCGTTTGTTTTCTTTGCTGTCCCTGGAACTCTCAACATTCTTCTTAGAAAACACATTTCGGCTGCCTCAATTTTGTTCTGACTTTGCGTGTTGACTGTCTATGCTTCACAACCATACAACAGTATATTCCTGATGTTCATTGATAGCCTTTTCATCTTCTTCAATGCTGTTTAGGTTTGGCCGATTCTGCTGGCTATTTCTCTTGTGCATCTGTCATCCGATGATATGGCTCGTTCCCAGATATTTGAAGTTATCAACCCATCTCAATGTTGAGCCATTGCTGTTATTTTGCATGAGGGATTTCTTGTTTTTCCTGATTACCACGACTTCAGCCTTCTTGCTATTTAGCTCCAACCCTTCATTTTTGCTTTCTATTTCCATATATTCACAAAATTTTGTAGTTTTTTCTCTCTTCATTTTCTGCAAGTAGCACGGTGTCATCTTAGACACTGTATACTCAACTGCACTTGAACACCTAAGACCAGCAAGCCACAAAAAACAAGACTGGTTCGATGAAAACGACGATGAGATACAGGGACTGCTGTCAGAGAAACACCAACTGTTCAGGGCACATCAAAATGATCCCTCGTCACAAGCAAAGAAAAAACGCCTTCTGTGCAGTGTGAAGAAAAGTGCAGAGTAAACTATGGCAGATGCAGGATGCTAGGTTCAGCCAAAAGGCCGATGAAATTCAAAGATACACAGACAGCCATGACACCAAGCGTTTCTACGACGCACTCAAAGCTGTTTATGGACCCCAATCTTCCAGTTCTCGTCCCCTGTTCAGTGCAGATGGGACCCAAATGCTTACGGAGAAGGAAATCCTGGAGAGATAGGCTCAACATTTTGATCAAGTCCTCAACCGCCCAGCCGCGATTAACGAAGAGGCCATTGCTTGTCTACCCCAAGCATGGCGTTGACGATCATGGCCCTCCATACGAATCTATCTTTTGTTGTTGCAAGTACTTCTCCCACCCTCTCTGTCTTCATCCACTCTGCAAATCCACCCATATTTTCTCCCTGGGTCTGCCTGGTGCTATTTTTCCCTCCAGCTTTCCTGTTTTTCTGGGTGCTCTAATTTCTGGACATCTTCCCCGAAGTCAAACACAAAAAGAAAGAGAACAAAAATGGATATCTTCTCCAAAGTCAAATACAAGTAGAAAGGACAAAAATGGATATCTTCTCCAACGTCAAACACAAAAAGAGAAGAAAGATGGACATCTTCTCCAAAGTCAAACACAAGAGGAAAGAGGACAACAATGTGTATTTTCTCCAAGCTCATACATAAAAATAATCGATCTCTCCTCCAAAGTCAATCACAGAAAGAAAGAGAACAAAAATGGATATCCTTCCCAAAGTCAAACACAAAAACAAAGAAAGAAGATGAATATCTCTCCCAAAGTCACACTAAAAGAAAGAAGTAATATGGATATCCTCTCCAAAGTCAAACAAAAAGCAAGAAGTAAGATGGATATCCTCTCCAAAGTCAAACACAAAAAGAAAGGAAAAAAAAGAGATGGATATCTTTCCCATAGTCAAACACAAAAAGAGAGAGACAAAAGACACACACCTTCCCAAAACCAGCGCGTGTGATGTCCAGCTTGTACAGTTTCTAACAGTGTTGGGGACGTGTTCACACACTGAACTGAACACCATCTCACCACCACCACCCCACCACCACCCCCACCACCACCTTCTTCTTCTTTGCATCCTTCCCACTCCAACCCATACCCAGTCCACAGCTTTGATCAAAATTGGTAAAGATATGCTCATAAAGAAATCTTTGTCACATGTTTTGTCACACAACACCCCCACACACACACACACACACACCACACACACCACACACACACACACAACACCACACCACACACACAACCCACAACACACACACACACACACACACACAACACACACACAAACACGCTCACACACACACACACGCCACAACACATACACACACAGAAGCACACTCACACACACACACACAAAACACACACACACACACAAACACACACACACACACACACACACACACACAAACGCTACACACATACAAACAATACACACACACACACACAATACACACATCTTACACAAATCAACAAGATACAGAACGCCACACATAAAAAATTACACATGACACTTAAATTTTTGATAATATATAATTGTGTTTAATGTTGTGCTCTCTGTGGTTTTCCATTGCTTTTATTCTTGCTTTTGTGCTTTATTCTTTCTCCATTTGTAGCCATGCGTGTGTGTGTACGTGTGTGTGTGTGTGTGTGTGTGTGCGTGCGTTGTGTGCTGGAGTGCGGCTGCGTGCCGTGTGTCTGTTTCAGCGCTTAGATTTGATTTTATCAAGATTTTGCGCTATATAATATTGTAATTATTATAATTATTAGACACAGACACAGACACACACAGACACAGATACACACACACACACACACACACACACACACACACACACACACACACACACACACACACACACACACACACACACACACACACACACACAAGCAGGTTGTAGAAACGAATTCTTGAAAATGCAGCCCCCTTCAATATTTCTTCTGTCAAGTAGTCAGTGTGTCGGTCAATGTGTCATGTATCAGTCGGTTTGTAAGTGTTTTAGTCAGTATGTTGGTTAATGTGTCAATGTATCAGTCGATTGGTAAGTTTTATAGTCAATGTGTCAGTCTGTCTGTAAGTGTGTTAGTACATGTGTCAGTCTGTATGTTAGTCAGTGTCTCAGTCAATTTGTCAATGTCTCATTCAGTGTGTGAGTCAGTGTCTCAATCAATGTGTCAGTGTCTCATTCAAGTGTCAGCATCTCAGTCAATGTGTCGGTTAATCAATCAGTCAGTGTGTCAGTCAGCATTTCAATCAGTAAGTCATTCAGTTTGTTACCAACTGTCCAGTCTGTAATGTGTTGTGCTAACCACTACACCACAGCGACTGGTCTCTCTTAAAATTCTCACCGCGTTCATAGCATTAGTGGCAGTCTACAGACAAGGCCAGCTTCTTCCTGAGATACTGCAGTGTGCCTATTACGTAGCAATCTACAGTGAAGGCTCACTTCTCTTCCTGAGACACTGCAGCTTGCCTAATACATAAAGTCTATATGCAAGTCTCACAGTCTATAGGCAAGGCTCACAGTCTCTAGGCAAGGCTCACAGTCTATAGGCAAGGCATACAGTCTACAGGCAAGACTCACAGCGCATAGGCAAGGCTCAGAGTTTATAGGCAAGGCTCTCAGTCTAACGGCAAGGTTCACAGTCTGTAGGCAAGACTCACAGTCTATAGGCAAGACTCACAGTCACAGTCTGTACGCAAGGTTCACAGTCTGTAGGCAAGGTTCATAGTCTATAGTCAAGGCTCACAGTCTAACAGCAAGGTTCACAGTCTATAGGCAAGACTCACAGTCTATAGTCAAGGTTCACAGTCTATAGGCAAGACTCACAGTCTATAGGCAAGACTCACAATCTATAGGCAAGACTCACAGTCTGTAGGCAAGACTCACAGTCTATAGGCAAGGTTCACAGTCTATATGCAAGACTCACAGACTGTAGGCAAGACTCACAGTCTATAGGCAAGGTTCACAGTCTATAGCCCAGACTCACAGTCTATAGGCATGACTCACAGTCTATAGGAAAGACTCACAGTCTATTGGTAAGACTACAGTCTATAGGCAATTAGGTTCACAGTCTGTAGGCAAGGTTCACAGTCTGTAGGCAAGGCTCATAATCTATAGGCAAAGCTCACAGCCTATAGGCAAGGCTCACAGTCTATAGGCAAGGCTCTCAGTATAACGGCAAGGTTCACAGTCTGTAGGCAAGACTCACAGTCTGTAGGCAAGGTTCACAGTCTGTAAGCAAGGCTCACAGCCTATAGGCAAGGCTCACAGTCTAACAGCAAGGTTCACAGTCTATAGGCAAGACTCACAGTCTATAGGCAAGACTCACAGTCTATAAGCAAGGTTCACAGTCTGTAGGCAAGGCTCATAGTCTATAGGCAAGGCTCACAGCCTATAGGCAAGGCTCACAGTCTATAGGTAAGGCTCTCAGTCTAACGGCAATGTTCACAGTCTGTAGGCAAGACTCACATTCTGTAGGCAAGGTTCACAGTCTGTAGGCAAGGTTGACAGTCTGTAGGCAAGACTCACAGTCAATAAGCAAGGTTGACAGTCTGTAGGCAAGACTCACAGTCTATAGGCAAGGTTCACAGTCTATAGGCAAGACTCACAGTCTATAAGCAAGGTTCACAGTCTATATGCAAGACTCACAGACTGTAGGCAAGGTTCACAGTCTATAGGCAAGACTCACAGTCTGTAGGCAAGGTTCACAGTCTATAGGCAAGGTTCACAGTCTATAGGCAAGACTCACAGTCTGTAGGCAAGGTTCACAGTCTGTAGGCAAGACTCACAGTCTATAGGCAAGACTCACAATCTATAGGCAAGACTCACAGTCTGTAGGCAAGACTCACAGTCTATAGGCAAGGTTCACAGTCTATATGCAAGACTCACAGACTGTAGGCAAGACTCACAGTCTATAGGCAAGGTTCACAGTCTATAGCCCAGACTCACAGTCTATAGGCATGACTCACAGTCTATAGGAAAGACTCACAGTCTATTGGTAAGACTACAGTCTATAGGCAAGACTCACAGTTTATAGGCAAGTTTCACCTTCTATAGGCAAGGCTCACAGTCTATTAGCAAGACTCACAGTCTATAGGCAAGACTACAGTCTATAGGCAAGACTCACAGTCTGTAGGCAAGGTTCGCAGTCTATAGGCAAGACTCACAGTCTATAGGCAAGTCTCACAGTCTATAGGCAAGGTTCACAGTTTATAGGCAAGGTTCACAGTATATAGGCAAGACTCACCGTCTATAGGCAAGACTCAATTCTCCTTCCTAAGTCAAGCTGTGCCTAAGACAGGACAGAAAAACCAGGCAGCCAATAACAAGATGAATATGATCACCACTGGTTCTACTCACCTACATCAGGACCCAGTGTATTCAATTTTCAATGAATGATCAAATTGATCAATTACCTAACATGTGTAACCGATACGTCGCCGTGGTGTAGTGGTTTAGCGCAATGGACTACCGACTAGAAGGTTGTAAGTTCGAATCCTCATTAGTCATTTCAAAAATCATTGGGGGGTTGTTGTTGTTTTTTGTTTGTTTGTTTGTTTGTTTGTTTGTTTTGGGGGATTTTTGCTTGTTTGTTTGTTTTTTGTTATGCTTTGTTTTTTGTTTTGTTTTTTGTGGGTGGGGGGGGGGGTAGGAGCTTCAACCAGCTCCTACCCACCGTTGATCGTGCTATTGACTCATTGGGAAGACTGGAACCATACAGTTGAGTCTCATCCACTTCACAGATGCATCATTGAGGGTGTTGCTGAAATCTGCTGACAACTACCGCAGGTGTATCTCTCGGGCCAGGTTGACAGTGGAATATATTATGATAATAAATCTAGAGTACAGCCCTGTCAAGTAGTTTCAATTCTACGTGAAAGTACGTGGCATTATGATCATAATCGTCATCGTCATTATCAACAATGCATTATAAAAATTGCGCCAGGTTCTGTGGCCATTAAGGTGACGCAGAAAAGATCTCATTTCCATAGAGTCAAACATGTGCTTAATACATTTACCCAATTATCAATCCTAAGAGAAAGTACCTAAGACTTAATCGAACACATCTAGGTGAATGGAGCCGCAAGGCAGAAAATAACAGGAAGAAATGACAGAAAGCAAATGAACAAAGCAGAAAGAAAGAGAGTGACAGAAAAGAAGACATTTCTAGCACAGAAGTTTCAGAAGATGGAATACTATTTATACTGAAAGAGCCCCCAGCATCCCCACAGGGGGAGTCAGATAAATACACCAATACATCAGTGCAACATAAACATTGTCATGTCAATACATAATGCACCACAAAAAATGAGCAATCGATTAAGTATACACCAATTAAATCAACGCGGCTGGCCTTTTTCACAAACGCAGACCTGGCAGCCATTTTGTGGCAAAAGTCAACCATCAGAATCTACTCTTGTGACACATCTGGTCAGGTACTTTCCAGCATGGCGAGTCCACAATTACCATCCAAATTAGACTCTTATTGAAAGTGGCTGAGAAAATACCCTCCAAAGTTAGCCATCTTGCAAATTAGAGATCATTTTTATCAGGCTGTTTCAGTAGGTTCAGATGGTCCAGACACACTAAAATAACCAGAAATGATACCTTTCCTTCCTCCTCCCCATCATCATGATGTGTTCTGCTGCGTGGCGTTGGCGACCAGGACCCTCCATACGAATCTATCCCTTATCACTGAAAATACTTCCCCCACGTCCTCAACCATTCTGCACGTCCGTCCAGTATTTTCTCCCTTGGTCCACCTGGTGCTCTTTTTCCCTCCAGCTTTCGTGTTGTGACCGGTGCAATAATTTTTCTTTTCTCATAAAATGTCCTATATATGTTGCTTGTCTTTTCCTAATCATTTTTATTAATGTTCTTCTTGTGTCTGCCTCCTTCTAGACTGTGTCGTTTGATTTGTTTGTTGTCCATGGAACTCTCAACGTTCTTCTCAGAAACCATAATTCACTTGCTTCAATCCTATTCTGACTTTGCGTGTTGACTGTCCACACCTCACAACCGTACAACAGTACCGGTTCTGTATAACACTCACTAAAAACAGGAGAGATAGACAGACAGAGACACAAAGAGACAGAGAGAGAGAGACAGTGAGAGAGAGAAAGAGAGGGATATTTGCGAAGAGAGAGAGAGAGAGTTTTAGAAAGAGAGAGATTCCGGGAGAGAAAGATATTCAGGGAGAGAGAAAGAGAGAGAGGGAGAAAGAAATGCTGGAAGAAAAGAGAGAGAGCAAGAAAGAGACAGCGCGCGCGTGCGCGCAAGAGAGAGAAAACCAAGGGGCGGGAGAGAAAGATATGCAGAGAAAGAGAGAGACAGAGACAGAGAGAGACATGCAGGACGAATATTACAGACTGACATACAGACAGCCCAACAATCTTACAGACTGACATACAGACAGTCCAACAATCTTACAGACTGACAGACACACAGCACAACAGGCTTAAAGACTTACAGACACACAGCACAACAGGCTTACAGACTGACAGACACACAACACAACAGGCTTAAAGACTGACAGACTCACATCACAACAGGCTTACAGACTGACAGACACACAGCACAACAAGGCTTAAAGACTGACAGACACACAGCACAACAATTTTACAGAATGACAGACACACAGCCCAACAATATTACAGAATGACAGACAGCCCACCAATCGTATAGAATGACAGACAGCCCAACAATCTTACAGATTGAGAAACAGACATTACAGTAATCTTACAGACTGACAGAAAGACCGACAGACAGACAGACAGACTGAGACACACAGCCCAACAATTCACAGACAGACAGCCCAACTACCGTACGGACTGACAGACAGACAGCACAACAAGCTTACAGACTAACAGACAAGCAGGCAGTCCTGAAAACAGACCAGTGAAGCAATGACATGAACAATGAACCAACTTTATTTATGAAGAGAAGCAATCAAAGGAGAACTGTCACCAAAACATTTTATAAAGAAAATCCGAAAAAGTTGTTTTAAGGAATATAGAAATAGTAATGAGAAAAAAATCCAACAAGAAACAACACAACACAACACCACACCACACCACATCACACCACTCTACACCACACACACACACATACACACACACACACACACACACACACACACACACACACACACACACACACACACACACACACACACACACACACACACACATACACACACACAGCGTCTCTCTCTCTCTCTCTCATTGTCATTGTCATTGTCTCTTTCACTCTCTCACTCACACACATACTCACACCACACACCACACCACACAACACACCACACCACACACACACACCACATGCTACACACACACACACACACACACACACACACACACACACAACACATACAAAATATATATACATATATATACATATATACACACACACACACACACACAAAATATATATACATATATATACATACACAAACACACACACACACACACACACACACACACACACACACAAAATATATATACATACATATATACATGCACACACACACACACACATACAAAATATATATACATAATTATATATACATACACACACACACACACACACACACACACACACACAACACACACACACACACACACACACACACACACACACACACACACACACACACACACACACACACACACACACACACACAACACACACAAAAATACTGGAAGAGGCCATCTCAACAATCATCAATTCAGTCTGCACAAAACTTATCAAAAACATCAAACAATCAAACTGCAGTCAATGATAATCCCATAAAACTTAAACAATTTAACAACATAGTGCTGGAAGATCTATCCATTCACCACATTCGTCACCTTCATAGAACACACAATCGAATAAAGCGAGCAAATTCTCAGCCTCTCCTGTGTTCATCCCCTCAACAAATGAATAAATCAATTAAAAATCACACACACAAAAGAAAAGACTGATGGGAATG
>JAPXFY010004262.1:12500-15000 GCA_030674185.1 Monoplex corrugatus | reverse complement strand
GACACCACAAATACAACACCACCTTGTCTAAGGGAAAAACTTAAAAGTTCCTGACAAAATCTTTTGTAATATCTGTGTTTTGTTTGAGCTGCGTTTTTGTGTGGATCTGGTGACTTGCCCCCCCCCCCCAGTTGCCTTGTGTGTGTGTGTGTGTGTGTGTGTGTGTGTGTGTGTGTGTGTGTGTGTGTGTGTGTGTGTGTGTGAGTGTGTGGTGGTCTTTGATTTAATGTCTATTCACTAAAGTGATTTTAGACACACACACACACACACACAAAAAAGTGGGGGGGGGGGGGGGATAGAGGAGGAATGAAGAGGATATTTGAAAAGAGTCAATTCTGATCTTGAGAAAAGATGACGCAGAAAACAACTGTTTCGAGGAGGGAAAGGTAAAACTAACAAATAACGTTACCATAATTAACGATTTAAACAAACAAACAAACAAACAAACTAACAAAACAAAATTTATAAATATATAGACTAAATGAATAGAAATGAAACTTAAAAATTAATTAACCATAACAGTGAACAAGTGAAATAACACTTTAAAGGTGATTTGCTAGAGGACTTTGTGTGTGTGTGTGTGTGTGTGTGTGTGTGTGTGTGTGTGTGTGTGTGTGTGTGTGTGTGTGTGTGTGTTGTGTGTGTGTGTGTATTGTGTGTGTGTGTGTTTGTGTGTGTGTTTTGTGTGTGTGTGTTTGTTTGTGTGTTGTGTGTGTGTGTGTGTGTGTTGTGTGTGTGTGTGTGTGTGTGTGTGTGTGTGTGTGTGTGTGTGTGTGTGTTGTGTGTGTGTGCAAGTTGAGGTCTTACCACCTCCCCCCCCCCCTCGTGATCTTATTATTTTCAAAGTTATTGCTGCAGCTTAACGTGTTTGAGGAATGTTGTGAGCATACAGTTTTTGTGCTTTGTATCTGCTTCTATGCTAGCTGAATGGGTAGCGCAAACTATGTTAGATTTGAGAAGTTTCACTACATGGGAGATAATTCCTACGTGACTCTCAAAAGTTATGTCCTTTGGTTGATATTAACGTGTTTGTTTCGACGGCTACTCTCTCTTTCAATTTTAACACTCCCCCCTCCCCCCCCCGCACTCTTTTTCTCTCTTTCTCTCTGTCTCCACAAAACACACACACACACACACACACACACACACACACACATACATACACACACACACACACACATGCACACGCACGCACCGGTACACGCATGCGCACATACACACATACACATACGCACGCACGCACGCACACACGCACGCACGCACGCACACACACACACGCACACACACACGCGCGCGGCGCACACACACACACACACACACACGCACACACACGTGCAACAGGCACACACACACACACACACGCGCCGCGCACACACACACACACACACACACACAACACACACACACACACACACACACACACACACACACACACACACACACACACTCTGTCTCTCTGTCTCTGTCTCTGTCTCTCTGTTTTGTGCAAAGCAAAGACGTTATAAATATATAATGCCCTTGGTGTAATGTATTAGTCAAACCAGTTGGTATGCCGATCTTCATGTGAAGGGAAGAAAATCCTGTATGCCTGTATGTTCACGAATCAATGCATTTATTTCCCTTGGGTCATGTTTTACACCGCTTTCCTTTGCTTATTTCCAAGTTTTCCCTTCAGCAGAAATGTGCAGAGACTGATCACTGATACCAATAATTCTACGAGTGCTACGTTTTAAAACAGTACTACTAAATCAATATAAATTAACAAATGTCCCAGAATGTAAAGGCATGTGCACTGCACAAGAGTAATCATCCCCAAATTCGACAGAAGATCGGTTTGGTTTATAAACAATATGTCCCTTTTTGTATCTCTCTGTTTCTCTGTCTCTGCCTTTGTCTGTCTGTCTCTCTCTGTGTAACTCTCACTCTCTGTAACTCTCTCTCTGTAACTCCCCCTCTCTCTCTGTCTCTCTCTGTTTCTTATATTTTATTTCTCTTTTTTCTCTTTTCTCTCTGCCTCTCTCTCTCTCTCTCTGCATCTCTCTCTCTCTCTCTCTCTCTCTCTCTCTCTCTCTCTCTCTCTCCGCATCTCTCTCTATCTATCTATCTATCTATCTGTCAAGGCAAATAGACACAGAGAGAGACAGAGACACAGACAGACAGAGAGAGACAGACAGAGAGAGACAGAGAGAGACAGAGAGAGAGAGAGAGAGACTGACAGACAGATAGAGACAGACAGACTCAGAGTTTGGCAGAGGACAGATGGCGGATTGGATGGAGCACATATGGGATTGTCCGAGTGCAATGAATTCCTCTTGAGTAAATTCCAGACTCCTGGGTTGACATTGAGAGACAGGTTCGCCCAGGTAGCCAATATGTTTTACGTCTTAAACATGATTATATTCGTGTTAAATCAATACAAATTTGAAAGATCTAAGGATATCGATATATGTATGTATAAGGATACTGACACATGCATATACAGCATCAAACTAAATTAATT
>JAPXFY010004262.1:0-5000 GCA_030674185.1 Monoplex corrugatus | reverse complement strand
AAGAGAGAGACAGAGAGAGAGAGAGAACGACATACTGAAAAAAAACAAAAGGTAAATGATGCGCAGCTTATTGGCAATCAGTGTTACATGGACACACACCTAAATCACAACACCATGTGATATTGTGGCCATGATGTCTGGTTCTGGACACTGTTGTATTGTGTGACATAGGACTTTACTTGAGAGAGAGAGAGAGAGAGAGAGAGAAGGGGGGAGAGGAAGAGAGAGAGGGGGGTTTAGAGACAGGGAGAGAGACAGGGGGGGTTGAGAGACAGGGAGAGAGAGACGGGGACAGAGAGAGTGAGAGAGAGAGGGAGGGAGACAAAGACAGACAGTGAGAGAGAGAGATGGAGAGAGACAGAGATGGAGAGAGAGAGAGCGGGGGAAGAGAGAGAGGGAGAGAGAGAGGGAGAGAGAGAGGGGGAGAGACAGGGAGAGAGAGACGGAGGGGGAGAGAGAGGGAAAGAGAGAAAGACAGAGAGACAGAGAGACAGAGACAGACATAGATACACAGAGCGACAGAGAGAGAGAGAGGGGGGGGGAGGAAGAAAATGGAGACAGAAAGAGGAAGGAGGGAGGGAGGGAGGGAGAGAGAGAGGAGGGTGGAGACAGAGAGACAGACGGAATAATGATGCTGAGAGAGGGACAGAGACTATAGACAAAAACAGAGAGAGAGACACAGAGAGAGAGAGGAGAAAGAGACAGAAAGAGAGAGAGACAGAGAGAAGAGAGAGAGAGACAGAGAGAGAAAGGGAGAGGAGAGAGAGAGAGAGAGAGAGAGAGAGAGAGAGAGAGAGAGAGAGAGCTCTTCATGACAATCAACTGAAGACTATGTGAAAGACATCAGCGCCATTCTATTACATTTTATGAGGACATATTTTAGCATTTTGGCCTTTCCCAGGAGATCTGAAATACATCAACAACATTGGTTAACCTCTGGGTCAAGTTGATGGGAAATATGAGAACATTTCAGCTGTGTGTGTGTGTGTGTGTGTGTGTGTGTGTGTGTGTGTGTGTGTGTGTGTGTGTGTGTGTGTGTCTGTGTCTGTGTGTGTGTCCGTGTGTGTGATCTGTGTGTGTGTGTGTGTGTGTCTGTCTGTGTGTGTCTGTGTGTGTGATTCTGTGTGTGTGATTCTGTGTGTGTCTGTGTGTGTGATTCTGTGTGTGTCTGTGTGTGTGATTCTGTGTGTGTGTGTGTGTGTGTGTGTGTGTGTGGTGTGTCTGTGTGTGTGCGTGTGTGTGTGTGTGTGTGTATGTGGTGTCTATGTGTGTGTGTATGTGTTTGAGTGTGTGTGTATGTGTTTGAGTGTGTGTTTGAGTGTATGTGTGTGGCGTGTATGTGTGTGTGTGTGTGTATGTGTGTGTGCGTGTGTGTGCGTGTATATGTGTGTTTGTGTGTGGCGTGTATGTGTGTGTGTGTATCATTTAGTGGAAAATATGAGAACAGTTCAGCTTTATGTGTTTTCCTTTTTTCGTATTTAATAAAAAAAATATAACTATTCAATCTTTACGGTTTTTTTCCCTATAATTTAATGGGAAATATGGGAATGATTCCGGTTTGGTTTTCTGGTTGTTGTTGTTGTTTGTTTTTTTTCTAATTCAAGAGAAAATATTGGAATAATTCAGCTTTGGGGTCATTTTCTTTCCCTCTCTTGTTCTTCTTTTACTTCATGGAAAATATGGAGGAAAAATAAGTTTTTGTTTTATATTTGCTTTGTTTTGTTTTGTAGTTTGGCGATTATGGCTGGATGTTTTATGAATATTCATGCAGCATGCATGCAACAGTGGCAGAATGGTTAAGACGTTCGTCTGCCAATAACTAAACTCAAGGTTTTAGAGTTCGTTCCTCGTTCAGGCTTCGATTTTTCTCCTCGGTTTGATCGGAAAATTGAACTAGTCCTTCGGAAGGGGAAGAAAAAACGTATCGGACCCTATGCCTCCTGGCCTACGCACGCTAAAGATCTCATGGCAGTTGAAAATAGTGAATAGCAGGGTTGCCCTGGCAGAAAAAAACATTGGAGAGAGGTTGATTTCCCAGGTCCCTCCCTTTAAAGACCAAGTAGACTTCTTCCTTTCTGAAGTCTTGGTTAAACAAACTGGGTGGCGCTGCACTGTGGCGACGCGCTGTCAAAAGAGAGAGCATCCCGAGTTTCACGTGGTAAATCCACTGTGACAAAATAAATAAATAAACGTGTTGTCGTGTCGGCCTCTTTACATCTCAGGAGATGATAGTCTGCACCAGGAGGCGTTGTGGTCATGACGTGCACTTTCTGCTGTGGCTGTGCAGGCCGATTCTTGAGTGGCAATCTCTGTCACATCTGCCACATACAAACTGAGTCGCTGTTGTTTCTGGAACGTTGCTTGCGAAGAGCCCTTTTCTCATCTGCGCTTTCTGCTCTCCTCCTCTCCGCATTCACAACGCCTTGCTGAACGGCTGTCCGCCACGCTGCCCTGTCTTCCGCCAGAGTCTCCCAAGAGCCTGGGTCGATCCCTGAGCTGCTAAGGTCCCTTTTGCATGCGTCTACAAAGCGTAGCTCTGGGCGTCCTGGACTTCGCTTCCGGTTTGCCAGTTCGCCGTAGAGAACGTCTTTTGGTATGCGTCCATCCTCCATTCGACGCACATGGCCAAGCCAGCGTAGTCGGCGTTGGCTTAGAAGGGCAAAGATGGTCTGTAGGCCCGCACGACGGAGGACCTCTGTGTTGGTCACCTTGTCTTGCCATTGGATGCCGAGGATGCGTCGCAAGCAGCGGAGATGGAAAATGTTGAGCCTCTTTTCTTGGCTGGCGTATGTGGTCCAGGTTTCACTTGAGTAGAGTAGTGTGCTCAACACACATGCTCTGTAAACCTGCATTTTGGTGTTCGCAGTGAGACTGCTGTTGGACCAGACTCGCTTGTTCAGTTTAGCCATAACAGATGAGGCCTTTGCAATTCTGGCGCTGATTTCAGCGTCCAGAGAGACAGGTTGTCACTTATGGTGGACCCCAAGTACTAAAATTTGTAAACAAACTGGGTGGCGCTGCACTGTGGCGACGCGCTGTCAAAAGAGAGAGCATCCCGAGTTTCACGTGGTAAATCCACTGTGACAAAATAAATAAATAAATAAAATATGAAATAAATATGTGACATTGAGTGGCGATTGCTCTACACTTTATGATCATTTCCTGACAGCGGTTGTGCTTGGCCAGGTGGTTACAACGCCAAACTGAAAAACTAGGGGCGCGGGTTTGAATCTTTGATGGGCCACAGGTATCAGAGTGGACAGCTGGCTGTGTTGGTGTACAGCTACACACTCCAATTCTGATGTCTCGAGTTCAATCCCAGCCTGAAACATAAAACCCTGGCCTGTTGGCTGCCTATCTTAACCCTTTGACACCCGCACCCTGTCCACCAGCATCTCGCATTATCAACCATACCATGCTAGCAAAGCAAAAACTTTAACCCTTTGACTCCCTCACCCTGTCCACCACCTTCCCGCATTGTCAACCATGCTAGCAAAGCAAAATCTTAACCCTTTGACTCCCTCACCCTGTCCACCTGCATCCTGCACTGTCCACCAGCGTCTCGCATTGCCAACCATGCTAGCAAAGCAAAAACTTAACCCTTTGACTCTCTCACCCTTTCCACCAGCTTCCTGCATTGTCAACCATGCTAGCAAAGCAAAAACTTAACCCTTTGACTCCCTCACCCTATCCTCCAGCTTCCTGCATTGTCAACCATGCTAGCAAAGCAAAATCTTAACCCTTTGACTCCCTCACCTGTCCAACAGCTTCATGCACTGTCCACCAACATCTCGCATTGTCAACCATGCTACCAAAGCAAAACATTTAACCCTTTGATTCATTCACCTAACCACCCAACCACCAGCTTCCTAGGAAGCTGGTTTATAGGGTGAGGGAGTCGAAGGGTTAAGCTTTTGCAGTTGGTAGATACGGCGCGGGAGTCAAAAGGTTAACATAACGTTCCAGTTTGACCGGTGGTGACAGGTTGAAGGTTGGAGTCTGGGGTTGACAGTTTGTTCTAGAGGGATTCATCGTCTTCGGACAATTCCTTATGCGCTCCACACATAGCCGCCAGCAAATAGCTGGCAGACTCCCTGAGCCCGTGCAAAACCCTACGTGCTGGCAAGGTATTGAAATGGGGAGGGAGAAGGGATCTATGAAACAGTAAGCTGACACCAGCAGAATGATGGAAACATTAAGACGGACAGCCAACAGGCCAGTGGACCTATCAAACAGTAAACTGACACCACCAGAATGATGGAAACATTAAGATGGGCAGCCAACAGACCCGTGGACCTATCAAACAGTAAGATGACACCACCAGAATGATGAAAACATTAAGATGGGCAACCAACAGGCCAGTGGACCTATGGAACAGTAAGCTGACACCACCAGAATGATGGAAACATTAAGATGGGCAGCCAACAGGCCAGTGGACCTATCAAACAGTAAGCTGACACCACCAGAATGATGGAAACATTAAGATGGACAGCCAACACGCCAGTGGACCTATGAAACACTAAGCTGACACCACCACAATGATGGAAACATTAAGATGGGCAGCCAGCAGACCAGTGGACCTATCAAACAGTAAGCTGACACCACCAGAATGATGGAAACATTACGATGGGCAGCCAACAGGCCAGTGGACCTATCAAACAGTAAGCTGACACCACCAGAATGATGGAAACATTAAGATGGGCAGCCAACAGGCCAGTGGACCTATCAAACAGTAAGCTGACACCACCAGAATGATGGAAACATTAAGATGGGCAGCCAACAGGCCAGTGGACCTATCAAACACTAAGCTGACACCACCACAATGATGGAAACATGAAGACAGACAGCCAACAGGCCAGTGGACCTATCAAACAGTAAGCTGACTCCACCAGAATGATGGAAACATTAAGATGGGCAGCCAACAGGCCAGTGGACCTATCAAACAGCAAGCTGACACCACCAGAATGATGGAGACATTAAGATGGACAGCCAACAGGCCA
>JAPXFY010004261.1:0-18665 GCA_030674185.1 Monoplex corrugatus | reverse complement strand
AGTATGCTGATTATGTCAGTGTGAAAAGTATGTTATGTCAGTGTGAAAAGTATGTTGATTATGTCAGTGTGAAAAGTATGTTATGTCAGTGTGAAAAGTATGTTGATTATGTCAGTGTGAAAAGTATGTTGATTATGTCAGTGTGAAACGTATGTTGATTATGTCAGTGTGAAAAGTATGTTGATTATGTCAGTGTGAAAAGTATGTTGATTATGTCAGTGTGAAAAGTATGTTGATTATGTCAGTGTGAAAAGTATGTTATGTCAGTGTGAAAAGTATGTTATGTCAGTGTGAAACGTATGTTATGTCAGTGTGAAAAGTATGTTGATTATGTCAGTGTGAAAAGTATGTTATGTCAGTGTGAACAGTATGTTGATTATGTCAGTGTGAAACGTATGTTGATTATGTCAGTGTGAAAAGTATGTTGATTATGTCAGTGTGAAAAGTATGTTATGTCAGTGTGAAAAGTATGTTGATTATGTCAGTGTGAAACGTATGTTGATTATGTCAGTGTGAAAAGTATGTTGATTATGTCAGTGTGAAAAGTATGTTGATTATGTCAGTGTGAAAAGTATGTTATGTCAGTGTGAAAAGTATGTTATGTCAGTGTGAAACGTATGTTATGTCAGTGTGAAAAGTATGTTGATTATGTCAGTGTGAAAAGTATGTTATGTCAGTGTGAACAGTATGTTGATTATGTCAGTGTGAAACGTATGTTGATTATGTCAGTGTGAAAAGTATGTTGATTATGTCAGTGTGAAAAGTATGTTATGTCAGTGTGAAAAGTATGTTATGTCAGTGTGAAAAGTATGTTATGTCAGTGTGAAAAGTATGTTGATTATGTCAGTGTGAAAAGTATGTTATGTCAGTTGGAAAAGTATGTTATGTCAGTGTGAAAAGTATGTTATGTCAGTGTGAAAAGTATGTTATGTCAGTGTGAAAAGTATGTTGATTATGTCAGTGTGAAAAGTATGTTATGTCAGTGTGAAAAGTATGTTGATTATGTCAGTGTGAACAGTATGTTGATTTTGTCAGTGTGAACAGTATGTTGATTATGTCAGTGTGAAAAGTATGTTGATTTTGTCAGTGTGAAAAGTATGTTGATTTTGTCAGTGTGAAAAGTATGTTGATTATGTCAGTGTGAAAAGTATGTTGATTATGTCAGTGTGAAAAGTATGTTGATTATGTCAGTGTGAAAAGTATGTTATGTCAGTGTGAAAAGTATGTTGATTATGTCAGTGTGAAAAGTATGTTGATTATGTCAGTGTGAAAAGTATGTTGATTATGTCAGTGTGAAAAGTATGTTGATTTTCAACCAATCAAGACTTTGACACATACATGTGCAGTCCAGATTATGAATGTCTTTCATTTCTTTACATGAAATAGATCCAAAAAGAATATGTTGTCCAGATAACTGCTTTACTGGTTTTTTAGTCATCACTGATGATCAAATGGAGGGGGGAGGTGGGGGACAGGGGGAACAACACCCTGTCTACCACATTGTCTCCCATCCCACCCCAACCCCCCCCCCCCCCACCCCAGTAAAATTAAATGAAATAGGATTGAACAAATGATGAAGCAGTTCTGGCATGTCAAGTCATTTTAACAACCTCCTTTTTTTATGCAAAAATTATTGCCGAAAATTCAGATTTCGATTTTTTTAGGTCACTGTAACCTTGGAAAAGCATCCGATGAAATCCGTGAAGTGAGGTTCATTTTAGTAGAATGTCACACAGTTGCAATAAGTTCTGCAGATTCACAGAAAGTGCCGATAAACTTACAGGCAAAATGCCACTACAACAAAAACTGTCCATCTGGGAAAATCTGAGGTTCTTAGACGCTTAAAATCATATCTTCGTGAACGAAATGTGAGTCATCATACCATCGAACGTCTTACCCAAAAAGGAATAGATAGAGGAAGTGGCTGAAAATCCACTATAAAAGGAAAAACAAAAGCTATCATTAATCAGACCAACATTGGTATCATCTCAAAAGTAACACTGCACAGACTCTTACAGCGTGGAATGGAAAGTGTTTGGACTTTTTCTGAACACAGAGATAAAGGAAAAGTGAAGAAAAGAAACAGACAACTGAAGAACAAGCAAGTTTGCCAAACCGTCTGTGTGTGTGTTTGTGGGCTGTTTGTTGATTGTTATCCAGATATGTCTGTAAGTTTGTCATATGTATATGTATATACAGATATTTCCACTTTGCTGATGTTGCTATTGTTGTGCTTGTCATGATGTGTGTATATGGGTGTCTCCTCTTTGCTGCTGTTGTTGAAGTTGTTGTCGCTGTTGTTGTACCTGTCATTGTTGACCATTATGCTGTGTCGATATGGGTGTGTATGTATGAATGAATGTGTATGTCTGTGTGCGGGCATGTGGATATATGCATGTGTTTATTGTTATTTGTTATTTTCATCTCTTTCATGTTTATTTATCTACACACTCCTTCATTTTGTATTTATTTATTCATTCACTTACTTACTTCTAATTCACTTACTTACTCACTCACCTGCTTGCTTGCTTACTTGCTTGTTTGCTTACATACTTACTTACTTGCCTACCTACCTACTAACTTACTTACTTACTTACATACCTACTAACTTACTTACCTACCTACCTACTAACTTACTTATCTACCTACCTACTAACTTACTTACCTACCTACCTACTAACTTACTTACTTACCTATATACCTACTAACTTACTTACCTACCTACCTACTAACTTACTTACTTACTTACCTACCTATCTACTAACTTACTTACTTACCCACCTACCTACTAACTTACTTACTTACCTACCTACCTACTAACTTACTTACTTACCTACCTACCTACTAACTTACTTACTTACCTACCTACTAACTTACTTACTTACTTACCTACCTACCTACTAACTTACTTACCTACCTACCTACTAACTTACTTACTTACCTACCTACCTACTAACTTACTTACTTACCTACCTACCTACTAACTTACTTACCTACCTACCTACTAACTTACTTACTTACCTACCTACCTACTAACTTACTTACTTACCTACCTATCTACTAACTTACTTACTTACTTACCCACCTACCTACTAACTTACTTACTTACCTACCTACTAACTTACTTACTTACTTACCTACCTACCTACTAACTTACTTACCTACCTACCTACTAACTTACTTACCTACCTACCTACTAACTTACTTACTTACCCACCTACCTACTAACTTACTTACTTACCTACCTACCTACTAACTTACTTACTTACCTACCTACCTACTAACTTACTTACCTACCTACCTACTAACTTACTTACTTACTTACCTACCTACTAACTTACTTACTTACCTACCTACCTACTAACTTACTTACTTACCTACCTACCTACCTACCTACTAACTTACTTATTTACTTACTTACCTACCTACCTACTAACTTACTTACTTACTTACTTACTTACTTACATATCTACGATTTAGAAAATATTGGTTTCACCTAGATGATAGATGGCTGAGCATTTGGGCATTCACTAAGGGGTCTGTCCTGTGAGACGAGTTTATACAGAATAGCTAGTGGTGTTGTGATTCAGACCTTTAATGATTTATTTATTTACTTCATGTATATGTTCCTTTTTCTTAAGGTAAGATGCACACATACATAGTTGATAGACAGCTGAGGGTTTGTGCACCAACTGGGTGGGGGTCTGTCATATGAGACGAGTTTACACAGAATAGCCAGTTGTGTTGTCATGCAGACCTTTAATGATTTATTCATTGACTTTATATATACATATAAAAGATGCCAGGCGTGAACAGTCAACAAACAAAGCCAGAACAAGATTGAGGCAGCCGAGATGTGGTTTCTAAGAAGAATGTTGAGAGTTCCTTGGACAGCAAAGAAAACAAACGAGACAGTCTTGATGGAGATAGACACAAGTAGATCACTCATAAGGAAGATTAGGAAAAGACAGGCAACATTTATAGGCCATTTTATGAGGAAGGGGGATTTGGAGCACCTGGTCACAACGAAAAAGCTGGAGGGAAAGAGAGCACCAGGTAGACCCAGGGAGAAAATGCTGGACGGACTTGCAGAGTGGCTGGGGACGAGGAGGGTGGGGGAGATGCTAGGGGCAACGAGAGATAGAGATGACTGGAAGTCCATGATCGCCAACGCCATGCGGCAGGGCACCTGATGATGATGATAATACATGTATATATATGTTCCTTTTTTAAGGTAAGGTACACAGATATACATGCCACTTACATGTAACCAAGATTATTTCAGTGGTAGGCTGATAAAATACCAGTATGAAATATAGACTAGGTAAAACATAGTCTAGGTAGGGCCTCAGGACCTGGCCAGCTCATGGGTTTATGTGCAGGCTTAAGGCTTGTGCCATGATCACCATACACATGGCACCTGTGAAGTTAGTGCATATGGAATTCCTTCCGAGCGTGGAGACGTCTGGAGAAACTGAAACTGAAAGTGCTGTACACACACCGTCCGCAATAAAATGCTGATTCTGAGGATCGTGTGACCTTGATCTCGGTGCTGCGAATTCCAGACTTGTATTATCTTATATCCACATCATCATCATCATCATCAGGTTTCCTGCCGCATGGCGTTGGCGATCATGGACTTCCATCTGTCTCTATCTCTCTCTCCCCAGCATCTCCCCCACCCTTCTCGTCCCCAGCCACTCTGCAAGTCCGTCCAGCATTTTCTCCCTGGGTCTACCTGGTGCTCTCTTTCCCTCCAGCTTTCCCGTTGTGACCAGGTACTCCAAATCCCCTTCTTCATAAAATGGCCTATAAATGTTGCCTGTCTTTTCCTAATCTTCCTTATGAGTGATCTACTTGTGTCTGCCTCCATCAAGACTGTCTCGTTTGTTTTCTTTGCTGTCTATGGAACTCTCAACATTCTTCTTACAAACCACATCTGGGCTGCCTCAATCTTGTTCTGGCTTTGTTTGATGACTGTCCACGCCTCGCATCCGTACAACAGTATTGGTTCTATATAACAATCAAGAACTCTCTTCCTGATGTTAATTGACAGGCATTCTTATACCACACTGGGTAAACATCCACCCGGAAACAGCTCAGAAAATCCTGCTGGTGCAGATGGTTTCAGGCACACATACATACGAGTCCTACACCTGTATTTGTTGTTTGTTCTTTTGTTTGTTTTTTTAGGATCATTGTACTCAGGGAGGTTACCTTTGTGCTCACCTTTTTTTCTTTTTAGTCCCTTTTTCTACATCATATCTGTGTTCGAAAAGCCCTTGCTTGGTCTGCATGTCACAAGCTGAAGATGATATGGACTTCTAACTTGGAAAAAAGAACCAAAGATTCGTCTCTTTATATCCACTGTCGAGTCTGTTGTTGCTCTACAACTCGGAAACATGGGCCTTAACAAAGCAGATGGAGAAGAGTCTTGATGGGACGTATACTCGCATGTTGAGGATGGCATTAAATGTCTCTTGGGAGCAGCACATGACTAACGAAGAGCTGTATGGATACCTCCCTAAAGTTAGTGACAAGATAAGAACACGTAGGCTCCGCCTAACCGGTCACTGTATGCGACATCCACAGGAAACTGCTTCACAACTTGTACTGTGGCAGCCAAGTGGAGGGAGAGCGAACAGGGGAAGGAAGACAACAGACTTCATTGATCTTCTCAAAAGGGACACTGGCCTGAAAAACATCGATGAGATCAGGGCAGCTATGTTGGACAGGAGCAAGTGGAAGGAGTACGTCACAGAGGCTCGATCGGGAGATGGGCCAAACTGACAAACTAGCTAACTTCGTTCGTTCGTTGCTTGATTTAACGTCTTTTCACTATAAGTGACTTCTAACTAACTAACTTCTACAACACCTTAATGCCACAGAAGCTGGAACAGTTTTTACAATGCGATGATGATGATGATGATGTCGATGAGGGTGATAATCATGATGCTATGGAGTTCCATTCAGGATAGAGACTGCGTGACAGGGCTGTACTCTACACTTACTATCATAATATATCCTGGCGTCAACCAGGCCCGAGAGATACAGACATCTGTGGTGCCAGAGAGAAGATTTGAGCAACACCCTCACAATGACACATCCATGAAGTGGATGAGATTCGACTGTGTAGTCCCAGTCTGCCCAATGAGCTCATAGCACGCCCAACTCTCGGTAGGAGCCGTTAGAGCCGAAAAATCCCACAGTGATTTTTGAAGGGACTGATGGGGATTCGAACCCACAACCTTCTAGAGTTCATCTTTATTCATGTAGAGTTAAATTCTTCTAGAGTTCATCTTTATTCATGTAGAGTTAAATTCTTCTAGACTTCATCTTTATTCATGTAGAGTTACACTCTTCTAGAGTTCATCTTTATTCATGTAGAGTTAAATTCTTTTATAGTTCATCTTTATTTATGTAGAGTTAAATTCTTCTACAGTTCATCTTTATTCATGTAGAGTTACACTCTTCTAGAGTTCATCTTTATTCATGTAGAGTTAAATTCTTTTAGAGTTCATCTTTATTTATGTAGAGTTAAATTCTTTTACAGTTCATCTTTATTCATGTAGAGTTAAATTCTTCTAGAGTTCATCTTTATTCATGTAGAGTTAAATTCTTCTAGAGTTCATCTTTATTCATGTAGAGTTAAATTCTTCTAGACTTCATCTTCATTTATGTAAAGTTAAATTCTCCTAGAGTTCATCTTTGTTCATGTAGAGTTAAATTCTTCTAGAGTTCATCTGTATTCTTGTAGAGTTAAATTCTTCTAGAGTTCATCTTTATTCTTGTAGAGTTAAATTCTTCTAGACTTCATCTTTATTCATGTAGAGTTAAATTCTTTTAGAGTTCATCTTTATTCATGTAGAGTTAAATTCTTCTAGACTTCATCTTTATTCATGTAGAGTTAAATTTTTCTAGACTTCATCTTTATTCATGTAGAGTTAAATTCTTTTAGAGTTCATCTTTATTCATGTAGAGTTAAATTCTTCTAGACTTCATCTTTATTCATGTAGAGTTAAATTCTTCTAGACTTCATCTTTATTCATGTAGAGTTACACTCTTCTAGAGTTCATTTTTATTCATGTAGAGTTAAATTCTTCTAGAGTTAATCTTTATTCATGTAGAGTTAAATGCTTCTAGAGTTTATCTTTATATTGATGTAGAGTTACACTCTTCTAGAGTTCATCTTTATTCATGTAGAGTTAAATTCTTCTAGAGTTCATCTTTATTCATGTAGAGTTAAATTCTTTGAGAGTTCATCTTTATTCATGTAGAGTTAAATTCTTTTAGTGTTCATCTTTATTCATGTAGAGTTACACTCTTCTAGAGTTCGTCTTTATTCATGTAGAGTTAAATTCTTCTAGAGTTTATCTTTGTTCGTGTAGAGGTAAATTTTTCTACAGTTCATCTTTATTCATGTAGAGTTAAATTCTTCTAGAGTTCATCTTTATTCATGTAGAGTGAAATTCTTCGAGAGTTCATCTTTATTCATGTAGAGTTAAATTCTTCGAGAGTTCATCTTTATTCATGTAGAGTTAAATTCTTTTAGAGTTCATCTTTATTCATGTAGAGTTAATTTCTTCTAGAGTTTATCTTTATTCATGTAGAGTTAAATTCTTCTAGAGTTCATCTTTATTCATGTAGAGTTAAATTCTTCTAGACTTCATCTTTATTCATGTAGAGTTACACTCTTCTAGAGTTCATCTTTATTCATGTAGAGTTAAATTCTTTTAGAGTTCATCTTTATTCATGTAGAGTTAAATTCTTCTAGACTTCATCTTTATTCATGTAGAGTTAAATGCTTCTAGAGTTTATCTTTGTTCGTGTAGAGTTAAATTCTTCTAGAGTTCATCTTTATTCATGTAGAGTTAAATTCTTCTAGAGTTTATTTTTATTCGTGTAGAGTTAAAATTTTCTACAATTCATCTTTATTCATGTAGAGTTAAATTCTTCTAGAGTTTATTTTTATTCATGTAGAGTTAAATTTTTCTACAGTTCATCTTCTTTATTCATGTAGAGTTAAATTCTTCTAGAGTTCATCTTTATTCACGTAGAGTTAATGTAGCTGGAAGTGTAGTTTCTTACTGTGCCTGTTTGTGTGTTCATTTTGTCTAGTTCTTGACTTCTCCCTCAGTTTGCTTATTTTGTCGAGGCTAATGTCAAGGTTTTCTGTGTTTGAAAAGACTTTGTTTCCCAATCTTACTACAGTAATGACATGAACAAAGGAACAAATGTTGAGGTGGTTTTCTTAGAGCTCAACACTCACATTTTTTCAAAATGGCGGCGTCTCTGCATTCGGAATACATTCCATTGGCAACGACGCTATAGACGCTATGCGACAGTCAAGATGCAATGTGATTATAGCGCTGACCCTCCGTTGTGTGTGTGTGTGTGTGTGTGTGTGTGTGTGTGTGTGTGTGTGTGTGTGTGTGTGTGTGTGTGTGAGAGAGAGAGAGAGAGAGAGAGAGAGAGAGACTGAGAATGAGACAGACAGACTGACAAAGACAGACAGACAGACACAGACAGAGACGGACAGAGAGAGACAGAGACAACAAGAAAACGAACCACCAAAGAGACTAAAGCTGCTTTAATTTTAAGCTCCCTGTTTTTTGTTTGTTTGTTTTTCGTTGTTTTTTATTTATTAATTTTTAAAAATTTTTTTTATAATTGAATAAGAATGGGAGTGAAAATGACGACAACGATGACTGTTAAAGATGACGATGGTAATAATAACGATAATATTAACAACGACGACGACGACGACGACGACAATAATACATTAAACTCAGTAGACTGTGAGAGTAACAACCAAGATAACGACAACAACAACAACATTAACAACAGTAACAACAACAACAACAACAACAACAACAACGACGACAACAACAAGACAAAACAACAACGACTACGATAATAAAAGCCAACCACAGGCAAAATCTTCGAAAAAAACTAGCCATTACCTCTCTTGGTGAGCAATGAAACCATCTGAATTTCGCACTGTCCAAAGAAAGTGGTGAAAATCCGGAGTGAAAGTGTTTTTTTTAAACTCAAGGAGTGTCAGCGGCAAATCCTTACTGCCGCACAGATGACTGACATCTCCACAACTCAGCGTGAAACGACAGTGAACAGACAAGAGGAGGACATGCGTGCGTGTGTGTGTGTGTGTGTGTGTGTGTGTGTGTTTTTTTTTTTTAAACTGTGCGTTGCGTTCAAGGCATTAACCACTCACGTAATTCGTTACATGTCGTCGCTGAGTGGCTGAGTGGTTCAGCTTCCGTTGCCCGGCATAACATGACACAAACAGCCTTCAGGTTCAGGATTCATTGATTTGCTCCTCCACACTCTCTCCTTCCTCTGTCACAGAAAGAGAGAGAGAGAGAGGGAGGGAGAGAGGGAGGGGGAGAGAGAGATAGAGACAGAGACATGGACTGAGACACAGAGAGAGAGAAAGAGGGAGACAGACGAGAGAGAAAGAAAGAAAGAAAGAAAGAGAAAAGAGAGAGAGAGAGAAAGAAAGTGAGAGAAAGAGAGAGGGAGAGGGAGAGAGAGAGAGAAGAGAGAGAGACAGACAGAGACAGAGAGAGACAGAGACAGAGACATGGACAGAGACAGAGAGAGAGAGAGAGAAAGAAAGTGATAGAAGAGAGAGTGAGAGGGAGAGGGAGAGAGAGAGAGAGAGAAAGAGAGAGTGAGAGAAAGAAAATGCACAAAAGCATACACGAACATATTAACCACGGTGCAGTAAATTTATTTAAGTATTTAACTGTCAGGACGACAGGATTTCATTTCAATAAAAACAAAAAAACATCTAATGTTTCCGAGGCAAAAGAAAACGGTAAACAAAAGAAAAAAAAATAAGACAAGGGCACGTGATCAACACCCAATGCTTGAAATGAATATTTCTCTCTCTTTCTCCCTTTCTCTCTCTCTCTCTCTCTCTCTCTCTCTCTCTCTGTCTGTCTGTCTCTCTCTCTATCTGTCTTTCTCTCTCAGCAACAAGATGGTTTTACTCAAATTCATCGGCACACTCTATTTGTCCCATGTGTGATGCAGAGGCAGAAGATGAAATGCATTTTTTGTTTGTTTGCAAGTCGTATGAAAGTATACGACAAAAATGCATAATCTTTGATGAGGACATTTCGAGTCAAAGGGTCATTACCAGAATACTCATGACTGAAGATGAAAAATATCAAAAATCCCTCGCGAAATTTATCGCCCTTGTTTGGGAAAGTCGGAGAAAGAAAACAACACAGCAATAAATTAATGTGAGTTTATCTCCAGTGAAGATATCACTTTGTACTGTTCTTATGTTTATTTGCCGGATTTGGGTATTCCTCTTACTTATATGACTAATTACGTCGGGTGGTCAACTGTTTCTTCAACTTTTTGTTCTACTTTTTTAAATTAATGTAAGTTTATCTCCAGTGAAGATATCACTTTATACTGTTCTTATGTTTATTTGCCGGATTTGGGTCTTCCTCTTACTTATATGACTAATCATGTTTGGTGGTCAACTGTTTCTTCAACTTTTTGTTCAACTTTTTTCCTTCAATTTTTTCTTCATCATTAGGAAAAAAATTCAAATGGATGTAATGTCAGCCATGACTATACTTATAAATCTTTATTTCGCGAAAACGTCGCCGTAAAATTTAATGACTTTGTTTTATGCTCCTTGCCACAAGAACAAAAATGTCAATGGCAATAAACCATTTTCAGTTTCAGTTTCAGTTTCTCTTCTCTCTCTCTCTCTCTCTCTCTCTGTTCTTCCGCTATTTCACTTTTGATTATATTCCTTGTCCTCATCATGATAATTCTTAATAGGATCTTTGTTACATGACTCATCAAGCTGATTGTGCGATGGAGTTCGCATTCTATAGCCCCTGTTTTCTTTGGAAGTGCAATGAAAATTGATTTTGACATATCTTTGGGGATTTTTCCAGTGTCATAAATCCCATTTAGGAGGACTGAAATTTTTTTCAATTCCAAATATTTCCAGGGCTTCAATCATCTCTGTAGTAATGTTGTCTGGTCCTAGGGCTTTTCCTGGTTTCATCTTTTTCAGTGCTGCTCTAACTTCATCTTCCATTATGGGTGGTCCTTCAAAATTCTTTCTTATAATGTGTTCTTCGTTTCTGTCATCTTCAAAAAGGTATGTATATATAAACATACATACATACATACATACATACATACATACATACATACATACATACATACATACATACATACATACATACATACATACATGCAATGTTATATCATGAGAAAATCGTGTTACCTTATGGCTGCATGTAAGGTTAGAACTGGTGGAAGTAATTTTACACATTGTTCAGTGACTCCCGACACCCAGAATACATGTATATTTTCTCCCCTCATCCCATACCCACAACATCAAATAGCTATATATTTTCTTTTTCGGAATTTTGTTTTGAATATACTAGAAATAGAAAGCAAAGGTAAGGGGTTGGAACTAAACAGCAAGAAGACTGAAGTTATGGTGATCAGTAAAAAACATGAAATCCCCTCATACAAAATAACAGCAAATGGCACAACCTTGACACAGGTTAATAAGTTCAAATACCTGGGAACGGTCATTTCATCAGACGGCAGATGCACATCGGAAATAGCTGGCAGAATTGGCCAAGCCAAAACAGCATTCAAAAAGATGACAAGCATTCTTGCCTATTAATTAACATCAGAAAGAGAGTCCTTGATTGTTATATAGAACCAATTCTGTTGTACAGATGCGAGGCGTGGACAGTCAGCAAGCAAAGCCAGAGCAGGATCGAGGCAGCCGAGATGTGGTTTCTCAGAAGAATGTTGAGAGTTCCGTGGACAGCAAAGAAAACAAACGAGACAGTCTTGATGGAGGCAGACACAAGTAGATCACTCATAAGGAAGATTAGGAAAAGACAAGCAAAATTTACAGGCCATTTTATGAGGAATGGTGTTTTGGAGAAGCTGGAGGGAAAGAGAGCACCAGGCAGACCCAGGGAGAGAATGCTGGACGGACTTGCAGAGTGGCTGGGGACGAGGAGGGTGGGGGAGATGCTGGGGGCAACGAGAGATACAGATAGTTGGAAGTCTATGGTCGCCAACGCCACGATGCAGGGCACCTGATGATGATGATGATGATGATGAGTCCATGAAAATCCTGTGTGCTGCTTGAACTTCTTTCCATAGTGTTCGGTAGTTGTATTTGTTGGCAGCCATTTGAAGTTACGGGTTTGAAAATAGTTTGACTCCATTACTTTCGATCGGAAAACATGTCAGAACTTATCTGTAAAGTTAGTACGTCTTTCTTTCCTTTTGTTGAGAATATCACGTTTTGGGCACAATGTTATGTTTTTTTGTTTGTTTGTTTTTTCTCAAGATCTTAGATCCAGTTTCAGTTGAAGCTTTGCCAAGACACCATACCATGGTTTGTGTGCCTTCTTTTGACTCTCACTGATAGGGCGTTTCACAGGTACTTGCGATTAGTTAGTGCGTCACTGCTGCCGAAAACTGGAAGTTCGCTGCACTGCCAGTATGTCTATAAATTTGTTTTTATGCATCGTCAGAGGAAGAAAGTGGGAACTATTACCAAACAAAATAGATAAACATATGACTAAATGATGCTATTAATCATCATCATCATCATCAGGTGCCCTGCATCGTGGCGTTGGCGACCATGGACTTCCAACCATTCTATCTCTGGTTGCCCCCAGCATCTCCCCCACCCTCCTCATCCCCAGCCACTCTGCAAGTCCGTCCAGCATTCTCTCCCTGGGTCTACCTGGTGCTCTCTTTCCCTCCAGCTTTCCCGTTGTGACCAAGTGCTCCAAATCCCCCTTCCTCATAAAATGGCCTGTAAATGTTGCCTGTCTTTTCCTAATCTTCCTTATGAGTGATCTACTTGTGTCTGCCTCCTTCAAGACTGTCTCGTTTGTTTTCTTTGCTGTCCATGGAACTCTCAACATTCTTCTGAGAAACCACATCTCGGCTGCCTCAATCTTGTTCTGGCTTTGCTTGCTGACTGTCCACGCCTCGCATCCGTACAACAGTATTGGTTCTATATAACATTCAAGGACTCTCTTTCTGATGTTAATTGAAAGGCATTTGTAGAAGACATTAAAAAGAAATATTGGGATTAGCATAACACACACGCGTAGCAAATGGTCAGCGGAGGTGTTTTGGTGTTCAGACTCCATTTGTCCTCCTCTGGGCTGGCTGACTCCACTGTTTATCTGTTTAACAGTTTGAAAACAAAAACTCGGAAATTATTCAACAGAGAGATTTCTTAAAATGTTTGGTTTGCAAGTCCATCCAGTTGCACAATATGGGGTAGAGAGTTTGTGTTTGTGTAAAGACATGACAACTGAACAGATGTCTGTCTTTGCCACGAAACGAATTGTCGGTGTCAGACGGTGAATAACCAGGACATGATGAGTCACGAACACACCTGATATGTATGATTTAGTTTATGAAGTGCATTCAATATGACGTAAGAGTTTACCTGAATGGCCGGCAACGTGTTACTAGTGAAAAGCAAGTAAGTCAATGCACGATTTAGTTTCTAGGGAGAAATTGTCATGGGCATCAAGTTTTCGTCGTTGTTCATATGTGACCTCCCACCACGAAATCAGTCTTAACTCGCAGTCAGTCGAACAGCACTAGGAGCTGAAAAGGTGACTGAGGGTCTATCTGGGGTGTTTTGACTTTTTCTCAAAATTGATTTCTGTAGACTGTAATCTATCCCCCAAAGAAATTTTTTTTCTTGAAAAAAATATTATTAATCAATTTAAAATTGTATTTCAATGCACTGATCGCAGCAGAAAGAACGCAATTTCCTACTAAAAGTATCTATTTTTGTCGCTTATTATGAACCGTAACCTGTACAGTACCCGCACATGTAACATTCTACAGAAAGCTCTTTGGTGCACCTTTCAGATAATGACAGCGAAAATTAGAAACAAACTGGATCAAAGCCACCAAATAAAGAAATTTAAGGAAAATGTTAGGAGAGCACACAAAAACTTTAGAGGCCGTTTTCTCAAAATGGCCGTCATACAACTTAATGACTTTAAACATACATAACTTCTACATTTTTTGAGTACAAGCTTTATTCAAGTACCAAAATAATCAGCAGATTGTACACTTTCCAGTGATATGTATATATCAAAATGCCCAAAATGCTAGTTAAGACTGATTTCGAGGTGGGATGTCACATATGTTCACATATGTGGTTATGATCTCTCCATTTTTTGTTTGTTTGTTTTTGTTTCCCTGTGGACTTTGGAGTTTGGAGTTTGTTCAAGAGAGATTCTTCGTACTCGGACAATTCCGTATGTGCTCAAACCAAATCTGCCTGAAATTATCTGGCAGACTCCCTAAGCCAGCGCAAAACCCTACGCGCTGGCAAGGTCTTGAAATTGGGGAAGGGAGAGAGGGACTTTTAAAACACTAAGCTGACACCACCAGAATGATGGAAACATTAAGTTGGGCAGCAAACAGGCCAGTGGACCTATGAAACAGTAAGCTGACACCACCAGAATGATGGAAACATTAAGTTGGGCAGCAAACAGGCCAGTGGACCTATGAAACAGTAAGCTGACACCACCAGAATGATGGAAACATTAAGATGGGCAGCAAACAGGCCAGTGGACCTATGAAACAGTAAGCTGACACCACCAGAATGATGGAAACATTAAGATGGGCAGCCAACAGGCCAGTGGACCTATCAAACACTAAGCTGACACCACCAGAATGATGGAAACATTAAGATGGGCAGCCAACAGGCCAGTGGACCTATCAAACACTAAGCTGACACCATCAGAATGATGGAAACATTAAGATGGGCAGGGAACAGGCCAGTGGACCTATGTAACAGTAAGCTGACACCACCAGAATGATGGAAACATTAAGATGGGCAGCAAACAGGCCAGTGGACCTATGTAACAGTAAGCTGACACCACCAGAATGATGGAAACATTAAGATGGGCAGGGAACAGGCCAGTGGACCTATGTAACAGTAAGCTGACACCACCAGAATGATGGAAACATTAAGATGGGCAGTCAACAGGCCAATGGATCTATGTAACAGTAAGCTGACACCACCAGAATGATGGAAACATTAAGATGGACAGCCAACAGGCCAGTGGACCTATGTAACAGTAAGCTGACACCACCAGAATGATGGAAACATTAAGATGGGGAGCCAACAGGCCAGTGGACCTATGTAACAGTAAGCTAACACCACCAGAATGATGGAAACATTAAGATGGGCAGGGAACAGGCCAGTGGACCTATGTAACAGTAAGCTGACACCACCAGAATGATGGAAACATTAAGATGGGCAGTCAACAGGCCAGTGGACCTATGTAACAGTAAGCTAACACCACCAGAATGATGGAAACATTAAGATGGGCAGGGAACAGGCCAGTGGACCTATGTAACAGTAAGCTGACACCACCAGAATGATGGAAACATTAAGATGGGCAGCCAACAGGCCAGGTTTTTAATGTTGCAGGCTGGGATTGAACTCCAGACATCAAATCTCTATGGATTCCAGCCAAGAGCTTGTCGTGATATTGGAGGGAAATTTCCGCAGAATGTGGCCAATCCAGACCCATTTTCTTTTCCGACTATCCAACCCAAAACAAGTGTGACTGCCAGCGTTCAAACAAACAGGAACCAGAAAAAAACACGAAAGAAGAATAAAAACGCGTATTTAATACAACAAGACAAGACAGGCGCAAAGTTTCGGCCAACTGGCCTTTGTCAAGCGTAAGATCACAAACAAACAAACAAACACCAGATACAAAAATTAAGAGAAAAAGACTGAGCAGCAGGGAAGTTTCAATCTTTTTCTCCTAAGTTTTGTATCTGGTGTTTGTTTGTTTGTTTGTTTGTGATCTTATAATAATAATAATAATAATTACAATATTTATATAGCGCAAAATCTTGATAAAATCAAATCTAAGCGCTGAAACACACACACACGCACGCACGCACACACACGCACGCACGCACGCACGCACACACACGCACCCACGCACACACACACACACACACACACACACACACACACACACACACACACACACAGAGCTATAAATGGGGAGAAAGAATAAAAACAATGGAAAATTATAGAGAGCATATTATATACAATTATATATTGCAATGTGATTCCCCTCCGAGTGGAGACAGGCTGCAGAGGGAGTTGAGTGAGGTCAGGATTTTATGCAGAGGAGAAAAGGTGAGTTTTGAGAGCGGACTTGAAGGAGACAAAAGTAGGTTGCTGACGGACTGAGAGAGGAAGTTTGTTCCAGGAGAGCGGACCAGAAACAGAGAAGGCTCGTGGACCATAGGTATTGAGTTTAGTGCGTGGAAAGCGAAAAGTCAGAGGATCGGAGGCAGAGCGGAGGATACGTGAGGGAACATAGATCTCAAGTATTCTAGGTGACATCAATGTCCACTAAGACAACACTCACCGTTATGACACAAGACATATCATCAACTCTCTGTCCAATCACAATATGACTCAACACATTTCTGAACCAACCCATCAAAAAGGTCACATTCTTGACTGGATTATTTCTCGTGATCACCACAATTCCGCTACTGACAACTGCTTAGTTCTTTCTACCCGTCTAACTTCAGCCCTTCCATCTGACCACTCTGCAATTCTCTGTTCTCTTGACATTCTTCCTCCTTCCCGTACCATGCGCACAGTGACTCGACGCAATCTCAAATCTATCGACCTCTCCTCATTTTCATCTGATGCCTTCCGTCTCCTTTCTGAAAAGTCACATAACCTTGCCGATGAATTCTACACTACTCTCCACCATCTTCTGGACACTCATGCTCCAGCCACAACCCGTCTTTTACCTGACCGCCTCCCCCCCCCCCTACCCCCTGGCTCACTCATGAGATTGCCTGTGCAAGACGTGCCCGCCGCAGAGCAGAGCGCCGCTGGCGCAAATCCAAACTCACTGTACATAGGCAACTTTTCCAAGCCTCTAAAACAAAAGTATCCACCCTCATTGCATCTGCAAAAACAAACTATTTCCAAACCAAAATCCTGAATGCCTCTTCTTCAAAAGAACTCTTTACAACCATGAATCATCTCCTTGGCACACGAAAAGATTCACCTCTCCCAACAAAACACACAAATGAAGAACTCCCATCTGTATTCTCCAAGTATTTCACCACCAAAATACAAACTCTTCGTGACAGGCTCGACAGGACACCCTGTCAACCATGCCCACCTGACCTTTCCTTCTCTGGCACACCTCTTACTACTCTTACCCCAGTCTCACAAGAAGAAATTCTCAACACAATCAGATCCATGTCGTTCAAAACCTGCGAACTGGATCCTCTTCCAGGTTCTCTCTACTCTGACTGTCTTCCTACTCTCCTCCCATTCATCACTGACATCATCAACACTTCTCTTCAAACTGGAACTGTCCCAGATTCTTTCAAGTCTGTTATTGTTCACCCTCTCCTCAAGAAATACAATTTAGACCCAAATGAACTGAAAAATTACCGGCCTATCTCTAATCTCTCTTTCTTGTCAAAATTGCTTGAAAAAGTTGTCCTCAACCAACTGAACTCTCACCTGTCTGCTAACAATCTCCTCAATCCTTTCCAGTCAGCCTACCGCCGTGCCATAGCACTGAAACTGCCTTGCTACACATTCTCAACAATCTCCTCCTTGCAACTGATACTGGCAAAGTCTCTCTCCTCACACTCCTTGATCTGTCTGCAGCCTTTGATACCATTGTTCATGGTATTCTCCTTTCTAGACTTCATCATACTTTTGGCATCTCTGACATTGCTCTCTCCTGGTTCACTTCTTATCTATCAAACAGAAAACAAACTATTCTCTTCAATGGCACTTACTCTCAACCTGCATACCTGACCTGTGGTGTTCCACAAGGATCTGTCCTTGGCCCTGTTCTTTTCACTCTTTACACCCCCCCCCCTGTCCACCATCATCAACTCCCACTCTATAAAACACCACTTCTATGCTGATGACACCCAACTTCAAGACAGTGACTCACCTGACAATATACAGCGCCTCCTGACTCGCACCACTGAGTGTTACTCGGACATCAAAAATTGGATGACATACAACAAACTTCAGCTAAATGATGACAAGACAGAAGCTATCCTCATTGGCACCCGTCAGAAACTTTCTCAGCTGCCTCCTCTTTCTCTCCCATTATGTAACACATCAGTCCCAATTTCTGATTCAGCTAAAAACCTTGGTGTCTGCATTGACTCTACCTTCTCCATGAACAACTTTGTTTCTCAAACTGCCAGATCTTGCTACTATCACCTCCATCGTATAAGCCTGATCAGGAAGTATCTCTCTGTGGAAACAACTGCAAAACTCGTTCTCTCCTTCATAATGTCTCGCATTGACTATTGCAATTCACTCCTGTCTGGTCTTCCTGCCTCCACCACTCACACCCTACAGCGCATTCAAAACAATGCTGTACGCCTTGTACTCAAAAAGAAAAAAGCTGACCACATATCTCCTCTCCTGGCACAACTTCACTGGCTCCCTGTATCAAAGCGCATACAGTACAAACTAGACACCATGTGCTACAAAAGCCTCAATAACGCAGCCCCCGATTACCTGTCAAGCCTACTTGAGATCTATGTTCCCTCACGTA
>JAPXFY010004260.1:15000-18665 GCA_030674185.1 Monoplex corrugatus | reverse complement strand
TCACTCGTTTATAAATACACATGTACAAGAAATATTGTGTTCAAAATGACAAAATTTACAACAGTACAAACACAGCTAACATCAGAGTCCATCAGTGGAAAAGTCAGTTTCAATTCTGAATATATACGAGATATCGTTGAAATGTTACAAATATTACACACAATCATTCAAAATGACAAATGTCATGAACGATCATAACACACAATAGATATGATACAATCATGATAAGATACAATCATGACACAATCACATTATCATTCTTTGTTTTGAATCGTAGTGTAATTTTTTTTCGTATATGAGGTAATGCTGGAAATGGTGAACTTTGATAAACAAAAACAACAAACAAACAAACAAACAAACAAACAAACAAACAAACAAACAAACAAACAAACAAACAAACAAGCAAACAACCAAACAAAAACAACAAGATCTGAAAATTCTTACTGTGATTTTTCGTTTTGAATGTAGCCTCATTATACGACAGAGAAACATACATATTGTAGAGTGTAGGAAACAATAAGAAATCGTACAAAAGTAGGAAACAATAAACAATTGTAGAGTGTAGGAAACAATAAACAATTGTAGAGTGTAGGAAACAATAAGAAACCGTAGAGTGTAGGAAACAATAAACAATTGTAGAGTGTAGGAAACAATAAGAAATTGTCGAATGTAGGAAACAATAAACAATTGTAGAGTGTAGGAAACAATAAGAAATCGTAGAGTGTAGGAAACAATAAGAAACCGTAGAGTGTAGGAAACAATAAGAAACCGCAGAGTGTAGGAAACAATAAACAATTGTAGAGTGTAGGAAACAATAAGAAATCGTACAAAAGTAGGAAACAATAAACAATCGTAGAGTGTACGAAACAAAGAGAAATCGTAGAGTGTAGGAAACAAACAGAAATCGTAGAGTGTAGGAAACAAATAGAAATCGTAGAGTGTACGAAACAAACAGAAATCGTAGAGTGTACGAAACAAACAGAAATCGTAGAGTGTACGAAACAAACAGAAATCGTAGAGTGTACGAAACAAACACAAACCGTAGTGTACGAAACAAACAGAAATCGTAGAGTGTACGAAACAAACAGAAATCGTAGAATGTACGAAACAAATAGAAATCGTAGAGTGTACGAAACAAATAGAAATCGTAGAATGTACGAAACAAATAGAAATCGTAGAGTGTACGAAACAAACAGAAACCGTAGTGTACGAAACAAATAGAAATCGTAGAGTGTACGAAACAAACTGAAACCGTAGTGTACGAAACAAATAGAAATCGTAGAGTGTACGAAACAAATAGAAATCGTAGAGTGTACGAAACAAACAGAAACCGTAGTGTACGAAACAAATAGAAATCGCAGAGTGTACGAAACAAATAGAAATCGTAGAGTGTACGAAACAAATAGAAATCGTAGTGTACGAAACAAATAGAAATCGTAGAGTGTACGAAATAAATAGAAATCGTAGTGTACGAAACAAATAGAAATCGTAGAGTGTACGAAACAAACTGAAACCGTAGTGTACGAAACAAATAGAAATCGTAGAGTGTACGAAATAAATAGAAATCGTAGAGTGTACGAAACAAACAGAAACCGTAGTGTATGAAACAAATAGAAATCGTAGAGTGTACGAAACAAATAGAAATCGTAGAGTGTACGAAACAAATAGAAATCGTAGAGTGTACGAAATAAATAGAAATCGTAGAGTGTACGAAATAAACAGAAACCGTAGTGTAGGAAACAATAAGAAATTGTAGAGTGTAGGAAACAACAAGAAATTGTAGAGTGTAGGAAACAACAAGAAATTGTCGAGTGTAGGAAACAACAAGAAATTGTAGAGTGTAGGAAACAATAAGAAATTGTAGAGTATAGGAAACAACAAGAAATTGTCGAGTGTAGGAAACAAGAAATTGTAGAGTGTAGGAAACAATAAGAAATTGTAGAGTGTAGGAAACAACAAGAAATTGTAGAGTGTAGGAAACAACAAGAAATTGTAGAGTGTAGGAAACAACAAGAAATTGTAGAGTGTAGGAAACAACAAGAAATGGTAGAAAGTAGGAAACAAATAGAAATCGTAGAGTGTAGGAAACAACAAGAAATCGTAGAGTGTAGGAAACAACAAGAAATTGTAGAGTGTAGGAAACAACAAGAAATCGTAGAGTGTAGGAAACAACAAGAAATGGTAGAAAGTAGGAAACAACAAGAAATTGTAGAGTGTTGGAAACAATAAGAAATTGTAGAGTGTAGGAAACAACAAGAAATCGTAGAGTGTAGGAAACAGCAAGAAATTGTAGAGTGTAGGAAACAATAAGAAATCGTAGAGTGTAGGAAACAAATAGAAATTGTAGAGTGTAGGAAACAACAAGAAATCGTAGAGTGTAGGAAACAAACAGAAATCGTAGAGTGTAGGAAACAACAAGAAATCGTAGAGTGTAGGAAACAACAAGAAATCGTAGAGTGTAGGAAACAACAAGAAATCGTAGAGTGTAGGAAACAACAAGAAATCGTAGAGTGTAGGAAACAACAAGAAATCCTAGAGTGTAGGAAACAAACAGAAATCGTAGAGTGTAGGAAACAACAAGAAATCGTAGAGTGTAGGAAACAAACAGAAATTGTAGAGTGTAGGAAACAACAAGAAATCGTAGAGTGTAGGAAACAACAAGAAATCGTAGAGTGTAGGAAACAAAAAGAAATCGTAGAGTGTAGGAAACAAAAAGAAATCGTAGAGTGTAGGAAACAAAAAGAAATCGTAGAGTGTAGGAAACAAAAAGAAATCGTATAGTGTAGGAAACAATAAGAAATGGTAGAGTGTAGGAAACAATAAGAAATCGTAGAGTGTAGGAAACGATAAGAAATCGTAGAAAGTAGGAAACAATAAGAAATCGCACAAAAGTAGGAAACAATAAGAAATCGCACAAAAGTAGGAAACAATAAGAAATCGCACAAAAGTAGGAAACAATAAGAAATCGTACAGCATACGAACAAATAAGAACAATTAAGAAGGGAACCCGACTAACGATTGAGAAGTTCTGGATTTGAACCCCTTGAGTTCTGTCAAGATCATTACGAGATATCTCGGCCCCTGACTGGCTCTTATCCACCGTTGAACGTGGCCTCACTGGACAGACTGGGACCACACACGGTCAAGTCTCAGCCACTTTCACGGATGCGTCATTGAGGGTGTTGCTGACATTTCGTGACCAACACCGCATGTGTCTGTATTTCTCTGGTCTAGTTGACGCCTGGGCCATATTGGGTAAGGAAACGTAAGAATACAGTACTGTCATGCAGCCTGGATCCGGAATGGAACTCTGTAGCATCATGACTATCATCAACAGTCATTTTGCATCATCATGGCATTGTGGAACATTGTCCAGATTTTGTGTCGTACAAAATGTGACAGAAGAAAAAACAACAACAATAACACCATACAAAAACCACCAAAACAAGCAAGCAAGTAAACAAAAAGACAAACAAACAAACAACAACAAGAATAATCAGCAACCACCAAAACCCAAGGAGGAAACTCATTGCTATTGTTTTGTCTTTGGTTGTTTGTTTGTTTGTCTGTTTGTTTGTTTGTTTGTTTGTCTGTTTGTTTGTTTGTTTGTGTGTGCGTGTGTATGTGTGTGTGCGTGTCTATGTGTGTGTGCGTCTATGTGTGTG
>JAPXFY010004260.1:0-2500 GCA_030674185.1 Monoplex corrugatus | reverse complement strand
ACAAGCAGTAACAAACAAGGTCTGGCTATAGAATTGTTGAGTTCATGCTGACGTCACAAGCAGTAACAAACAAGGTCTGGCTATAGAATTGTTGAGTTCATGCTGACGTCACAAGCAGTAACAAACAAGGTCTGGCTATAGAATTGTTGAGTTCATGCTTACGTCACAAGCAGTAACAAACAAGGTCTGGCTATAGAATTGTTGAGTTCATGCTCACGTCACAAGCAGTAACAAACAAGGTCTGGCTATAGAATTGTTGAGTTCATGCTGACGTCACAAGCAGTGACAAGTAAGGTCTGGCTATAGAATTGTTGAGTTCATGCTGACGTCACAAGCAGTAACAAACAAGGTCTGGCTATAGAATTGTTGAGTTCATGCTGACGTCACAAGCAGTAACAAACAAGGTCTGGCTATAGAATTGTTGAGTTCATGCTGACGTCACAAGCAGTAACAAACTAGGTCTGGCTATAGAATTGTTGAGTTCATGCTGACGTCACAAGCAGTAACAAACAAGGTCTGGCTATAGAATTGTTGAGTTCATGCTGACGTCACAAGCAGTAACAAGTAAGGTCTGGCTATAGAATTGTTGAGTTCATGCTGACGTCACAAGCAGTAACAAACAAGGTCTGGCTATAGAATTGTTGAGTTCATGCTGACGTCACAAGCAGTAACAAACAAGGTCTGGCTATAGAATTGTTGAGTTCATACTTACGTCACAAGCAGTAACAAACAAGGTCTGGCTATAGAATTGTTGAGTTCATACTTACGTCACAAGCAGTAACAAACAAGGTCTGTCTATAGAATTGTTGAGTTCATGCTGACGTCACAAGCAGTAACAAACAAGTTCTGGCTATAGAATTGTTCAGTTCATGCTGACGTCACAAGCAGTAACAAACAAGGTCTGGCTATAGAATTGTTCAGTTCATGCTTACGTCACAAGCAGTAACAAACAAGGTCTGTCTATAGAATTGTTGAGTTCATGCTTACGTCACAAGCAGTAACAAACTAGGTCTGGTTATGGAATTGTTGAGTTCATGCTTACGTCACAAGCAGTAACAAACAAGGTCTGGTTATGGAATTGTTGAGTTCATGCTTACGGCACAAGCAACAACAAGTAAAGTCTGAGTTTGGAATTGTTGAGTTCATGCTTTCGTCACAAGCAGGATCTGTTAAGGTCTGATCATGGAATTGTTGGGTCCATGCCTACGTCACAAGCGGTAACTATTAAGGTGTGATTATGGAAATTTTCAGTTCATGCTCACGTCACAAGCAGCAAAAAGTAAGGTCTGGCTATGGAATTATTGAGTTCATACTAACGTCACAACAGTGTCTGATAAAGTCTGACAATGAAATCGTTGGGTTCTTGCTCATGTCACAAGCAGTGACGGTAAAGGCTGTCATGCTCACGTCACAGGCGGTAACTGGTAAAGTCTGACTGTGGAATCGTTGACTTCATGCTCACGTCACAGGCAGTAACTGGTAAAGTCTGACTGTGAAATCGTTGACTTCATGCTCACGTCACAGGCAGTAACTGGTAAAGTCTGACTGTGAAATCGTTGACTTCATGCTCACGTCACAGGCAGTAACTGGTAAAGTCTGACTGTGAAATCGTTGACTTCATGCTCACGTCACAGGCCGTAACTGGTAAAGTCTGACTGTGAAATCGTTGACTTCATGCTCACATCACAGGCCATAACTGGTAAAGTTTGACTGTGAAATCGTTGACTTCATGCTCACGTCACAGGCAGTAACTGGTAAAGTCTGACTGTGGAATCATTGATTTCATGCTCACGTCACAGGTGGTAACTAGTAAAGTCTGACTGTGAAGTCATTGACTTCATGCTCACGTCACAGGCAGTAACTGATAAAGTCTGACTGTGAAATCATTGACTTCATGCTTACATCACAGGCGGTAACTGGTAAAGTCTGACTGTGGAATCGTTGACTTCATGCTCACGTCACAGGCCGTAACTGGTAAAGTCTGACTGTGAAACCGTTGACTTCATGCTCACGTCACAGGCCATAGCTGTCCCAAAATGAGCAAACACAAAAAAACCTGTATAGGAAGTGGCTACAGATTTCATCCCGTTTTAAACTTTTCTCCCTTTCATTCATTTTGTCATGTTATTTTATTTTTCAAATTTATTTATTTTTTATTCATTTATTTACTTATTTACTTATTTACTTATTTATTTATTTATTTATTTATTTATTTATTTATTTATTTATTTATTCATTCATTCATTCATTCATTCATTTATTTATTTATTTATCTATCTATGTATTATTTATTTATCTATCTATTTATTCATTTATTTATTCAGTTATTTCGTTAGTTATTTATTCATTTTTTGTTGTTTGTTTGCTTATTTACTTATTCATTTATTTACTTTTGTTTTACCTTACTTTATTTTATTCTATTTTATTTTATTTCATATTATTTTATTTTGGGTGGGTGGGTGGTGTGGTTACCCCAGTTTCAACGCCCCTTTTTATATGA
>JAPXFY010004259.1:15000-18665 GCA_030674185.1 Monoplex corrugatus | reverse complement strand
CACACACACACATACCCTCACATGCACAAACAAATCAGGGCACAGACTGACATAAAAGAAGACGCATATGGAGGACCATGATCACCAACGCCATGCGGCAAGGCACATGATGATGATGATGATGATGATGATGATGACTCATTTTCTTTTCCATAATGCTTTGCCTTTACCAACCCTTAACAGGTGAGGTATCTGATCACAGCCTGCTGGTATGAAAGTCACAAGCGGTGATTTGCACCCATGTAAACCATGCAATTGAATTGTAGAGCCAGAGTTCTAACTCCACGTGAACCAAGTCTCCAGTGAGGCTAGGAGAAGGGCAAAACTGACTGTCCCCCATAGAATCAGATGAGTCATTTGTTATGACACAGTGTTTGCCAATAGCAACGATTGAGGAGGTAGAGGTATCAGAGATCTGTTTTGAGATTTTTCATTTGACCGATACTGTAACTCTTTCGGCACATACTGCTGCCTGTAAATTCCGAATAAAGCAGTCTTTTTCTTCATAAGCAATCTTTTTCTTTCTGGTTAAAATGTCATTTGAACACAATTGCCATACAATTTGCAAGCTTTTATTGTGAGGAGAAAAACCAATACTTTGAAAATTCAAAAACCAATACCCCTTCAGTGTCTGCAGTAGATGTGTTTATGTGTGATTGAAAAGTGTGCTCAATTTTAATGAAGATTGTATCTCGTCTATTGAGGAAGAGTTACTGATAAATTTGTGATTTGGTCTTCCTGTTTTTCACAAAATCGCGAATTTTAGGGATACATTATTCCAAATGTTATTAATTAGGATATCTTGGTTGTTTTCGGCGACTTTGTCTTTATTAGGTAGAACTTTTGTTTTCTTGGTGTTCAAGTTTAGGCCAGCCTTTTTGCCTGCTGCATCTACCCTGTATAGAATTCTTTTCATACTGGTGATGTTGTCTGTAAATAGCGCAGTATCATCGGTATAAAACAGGTTTGTAAGTTGTTTTCATTTTTACTTCCTATCTTTATACCCATGCCTTCTATGTCAGCATCTCGCATGACTTGCTCCGCATAGATGTTAAAGAGATACGGTGTGTTAATATTTTGGCCTTCGTGTTTATATGGTCTAAAATGGTTAGCGCTTTAGTCTGAGATGGAGAAAGGGCCATAGAAGCATCCATTATTGTTATTAATATTATAGACCGATTGGGAGAGAATGCTGGACAGACTTACAGTGTGGCTGGGGATGAGGAGGGTGGGGGAGATGCTGGGGGCAACGAGAAATAGAGATGGTTGGAAGTCCATTGGTCGCCAACGCCATGCGGCAGGGCACCTGATGATGATGATGATAATGAGACCGATTTGTCTGAGAAGGGAGACTACATCTAGTTTGCCGATCAGCCGGCATGTTAATGGGAGTCGCTTCCCCTGTTCTTCGTGGACTTGTCACAACATCGTAGCAACAGTGTATGTTTGAACATGGCGGACATCCGCAGTCGATAAAAAAGAAAGAACTCGTAAACACCGTTAAGTGCGCTTCTTGAACTTCATAAGAGGAAACATTTGGTTTTGTGTGGAACTGATGTCTAGAAATTGAATTCTTATTGAATTTTGAAGGAAGAACGAAACAAGTACTCGAGCACGATGCCGAAAAAGAAATCTAAAGGAACTAGCAAGAAAAAAGGCAAGAAAGGAGGAAAGAAGTCTGCTGTTGCAGCCAAACCTGGCGATCCTTTCGCGAAAAATGAAATACCTTCACCACTCAAACCTGGAGAAAGGGTAACTCGTTTTGTGTAACTTAATTTATGATTATTTTTCATATGGGAATTGCTACACATATAGGCTTGTGTGCGTAAGTTACATTGCTTGTGGAATTCCTATTCACTGAAGTGGCAGTGTTGTCTTTTTGACAGCTGTGTAGCTACAATCATTAACTAAACCAGCGTTTGTGTTTTGTTGGCAAGAGAGGGTGTTGTTAGTGTGAAAAAAATGTGTTTGTGTGTGTGTATGTGTGTGTGTGTGTGTATGCGTGCTCACATGTGTGTGTGTGTGTGTGTGTGTGTGTGTGTGTGTGTGTGTTAGGAGGGATGGTAACAGGGCAATTGAATATTGTAGAAAAACGAATGCCTGCAAAGATTCTGAATTAATCATTGTGTGGGAAATGCTGGATTTTCATCAAAAGGCTGGAACCATAGAAAAAGAATTAGTAGCCACATACAGCACCATCAGTTACTGAGTTAGTTACTTGAGCGCAAGATCCTGACCTGCTGATACTCCAGATGCAGTACACTTTTCCACCGCAACAATGTCAATCACAAATTCTGTGATGTACATATCAAGATCAAGATATTGAAACGAACAGTTGGACCATTCGCCATGGTGTTGTGGTTAGCTGTCAGTTTCAGTTACTTTCAGTTTTTCACAACAACGTCTCCGTGCTTGGAATAAATTCCATATATGCACTAATGTCACAGGTGCCATGTGCATGATGATCATGGCATAAGCCTTAAGCCTGCACATAAACCCATGAGCGGGCCAGGTCCTGAGGCCCTAACTAGCCTATGTTTTACCTAGTCTATATTTTATACTGGTATTGTATCAGCCTATTAATAATTATTGGAATAATCTTGGTTACATATAAATGACATGTATATATCTGTATATCTTATATCTGTATATCTTATCGTCAAAAAAAAAAAAAATGTATAAAGTAAATATATGAATAAACAAAGGTCTGAATCACAATTAGCTTTTTTGTATTTAAACTCGTCTCACATGACAGAAAGCCCATCCCCGACCACTCCCCAGTCAATGCACAAAGCCTCAGAGCACAACAGACTATCAAATGAAAGGTTATAGGTTGGAATTCCTCCCAATCCTGTCAAAATTTTTATAGGATTTTTCAGTCCCAACCAGCTCTTACCCAGAGTTGAGTATGCTGTGGGTTCATTTGGACAATTGGGACCACACAGTTGAGTCTCATCTACTTCATGGATGTGTCACTGAGGGTGTTGCTTAGATCTCTGACTAACACCCCAGGTGCTTGTATTTCTCAGGCCTGGCTGACATCAGGATATATATACATATATGATAGTAAGCGTTGAGTACAGTCCTGTTATGCAGACTCAATCCTAGATAGAACTCCACTGCATCATGATTGTCATCATCATTATTATCATTATCATTATCATCGTATTGTTAAAACTGTCTTTATCGTCATAGCATTTTGAAAATTATTCCAGCTTCTGTGGTCATCAAGAATAATATTATGTACAAAACGGGATGAAAAGAAAAAGTGAGTCAAAAATGCAACTGCCTAGGTGCGATGATTCTGGATTAATTTAAAAAAAAAAAAAAAAAAAAGAAACATCAAATACTGGAACAACTGGAGCAGAAAGAGTAAAAACAATAATTGGATCAAACACAGTAGAAACAATAAAAACAGCTCTGGAGACAAGATTTTTTTTTTCATATAGCTCAATGTGACCTGTATCCATTTCAGAAATGTCTTTTTTTTCTACAAAAGGAAAGATCCTGCATGTTAATCAGTGAAATCAGTATTTGAATATCATGATACTCATTTGTCATAACATATAAAGGGTATAAAAGGTAATTGTTTGTTTGTTTCTATGTTTGCCATTGGCATCCAACAAAAAAATTTAGTAAAATTCTGGGTTGGTAAGTATTACTGC